>PVIW01004369.1:0-134882 GCA_004026585.1 Noctilio leporinus
GGGGGGACAGAGGGGAGCAAAAAGGGGATGGATGTAATACAACAACAATAAAATTAAAAAAAAAAAAAAGGAAACTGAGGCTCAGAAAGACAAAATTGCCAGACCAAGGGGGCTTGAACCAAGAGGCCAGGTCCCAGAGCCCATGGACTTAGTCTCTGTGCTGGGGAAGCCTCCACTTTAGCAGACCCACGGCATCTAGAATGCAGGGCCCCCACACATGGCTTCAAAAGCTCACCTTTAAAAGTGGGTTGAGTGCTGCTGTTGCCCAGCAGAAAGGCTAACATGAGAAAACCTAAGTGGTTCATGTCTCTGGCTGCAACTAATTACCACTTGGAAAATTTTCCGGTAATGAAGATGGCCAGGTCCCAACCCAGGGAATTTGAACATTGGTCTCTGGTGAATCCTAAACATCTATATTAAAAAAAATCAACTTTATCGAGGTATAATTTACATACAGTAAAATGTACCCATTTTAAGTGTACATTTCAGTGTGTTCTGACAGATGTTTATAACACGTAACCACATTTCCATCACCTCAAAACATCCCTCAGGCCCCTTCGCAGTTCATCTCCACCTCCAGACCTAGACGCCCACGATTCTGCTCTCTGTCTGCAGAGATTGGTCTTCTGTCTCTAGATTTTCATATGAATGGAATCAGACTGCACGTATTCTAGTGCTGGCTTTTTTTCACTCAGCGTAATGCTCCTGAAATTCATTCAAGCTGGTGACTATTGCACTGCATGGATGTGCTGCAACCTGTTTGTCCATTATCCTCACGATGGACATCGGTTGTTTCTGGTTCGGGGCTATCATGTCTGTCTTTCTGTCTGTCTGTCTGTCTGTCTGTCTGTCTCATTTTCGTAAGTGTTCTGATGTGCTGCCAGGGCTGGGAGTTGAGAAGCACTGATACACCAGGGAAGAACTTGCCACTGGGAGAAAGTGCCTGACTGTTCCCTCTCTTTCCTGGAGTAAACATCTTTCTGCAGAAGCATCTACAGGCATTTTATGCGTGGAATCCTGTTTTCAAGAGCTGCTGCGAAAAGGAAGCAAGATTAATAGAGGGGGCAACCTCCCCACAGCGTGCTCAGACCCTCCCCAGTCTGTCTGGGGCTCCATGGGGACCACTGGACTGGGGAGTCTGTGCTCACGCAGAGATGCCCTGGGAGCCTGCCACCCGTCAACAGCGCTCCACTCCCCTGTCCCTAACCAGATGTATTCTAAATTTCTGTAAACTTACAAAGAGAGAGAGAGAGAGAGAGAAAGCCTGACATTGCCAGATTGTTACCGAATTTCCTCCCCAAATTCAGCTTCATGTGCCTGATGTGCTAGGAGGGCCAGAACACAGAGACACTGGTACGTGGCGATAGAGAACAGTTTCTTTAATTAGGCCAAAGTGAGAGGACAGGCGAGCAAGATCTCTTTAATTCATCCCTCCAAAGCAAAAATAGGCAGTTTTTATGCAGCTAGGGAGCAGGGGAGTTCCAGGGAACTGAGAGAGAAGGCTCTGTTTCTTTAGTCAGAGATAAGGCTTTTGTGTATCAGACTTCTGGGTGTTAGCAGCTGGTCAAGGTTTCTTTCTTTCTTTAAAAAAATATGTTTATCAAGTTTAGAGGGAGAGCAAGGGAGAGCGAGAGAGATAGAGAGAAACAGATTGTTTGCCTCTCATATGCGCCCTGACTGGGGACTGAACCACAGCCTTTGGTGCACAGGATGACGCTGCGACCAGGTGAGCCACCATGCCAGGGCCGCTCACAACTTTCTCCAAGGCATTTATTCCTGCAAAACAAACGTATACATTCTCATTGTGGTCTCAGCGTTATCGCCTGCTTGACAAGGAAACAGTACATCAGCAACAGAAAATTATATTGTGAGAACAAGAGGTGCTAAAGAATCAAGAGATTCTGCAAAATATTTCATAATTGTGCATCAGTGATATCTTTAAAGCAGAAGCGAGACATCTTATGATTACTGCCGTTGCTTAAGCATCATTGTTTTGTGCTTAACTAGTTGTATTTTTCTATACTTTGGGGCAAAGTGTACTTTTAAACATTTCTCCTGTAACTTGCTTTACCGGCAGTCCTTCAGAATATGACTAACGTACTTTCTTAATCTTTCACTATAAGCGACATGACAACTGAAGCAATTTAAACATTTAGTTAAAGACAATCTCTATATTTTAACTAAGACTTAAAAAAATCCTCACCCAAGGATATATTTTTATCTGAGAGAGAGAGAGAGAGAGAGAGAGAGGAAAAAGAGAGAGGGAGAGAGGGAGAGAGAGAGAGAGATTGATGTGAAAGAGAGAAACGTTGATCAATTGTCTCCAGTTAAGTACTCTGATTGGGGATTGAACCTGCAACTTTTGGTGTAAGGGGTGACACTCCAACTAACTGAGCCACCTAGCAAGGGCTCTAATTAAGAATTTACTTACTTAATTTTAGCCACCAGGGGCATTAAGATCACAAGGAGCTCTGCTACAAATCCCCCTTTTCTTCTGTTTCTTCCAGAAATATTTTAATAAAAAATACTAGCCATTTCCAAGAAGCACCCACTGCATACCCCTCAATAACAGAGAACCATTAACAAAATAGAAAATTTACTCTATGGCTATGATTTAAAGGGAAAAACCCCCCCAGCAGATACTCAAGCATATCAGCAAAATCCAATATTCCTTTTTATGGGCTGATTAGAATTCTGAAGATACTGAAATAAAATACAAAACTAAGTCAAAGAACCTCTATAGAAGCATCTATCCTCAAAGGCATTCCAGTTTGAGACTCAATTTCAGAATAATTCCCTCTTTTCTTAGTAAATTCCTCAATCTTGAGGGCTATAAGTCCATTTTTTTTTCTTTTTAATGTTTTTTAAAAAGATTTTATTATTTTTATAGAGAGGGGAAGGGAGAGAGGCAGAGAGGGAGAGAGACATCAATGTGCTTTTCACCTGCCTCCAGCCATGGACCTGGCTGGAGATATGGTTTGCAACCTGGTTATGTGCCCTGGCTGGGAATTGAACCAGCGACCTTTGGGTTCACAGGACTGCACCTTATCCACTATGCCACCAGCCAAGGCTAAGTCCATTTAAAAAAATATTCTCACTTGAGGATATGTTTGTTGATTTTTTTTTTTTTTTTTTTTCAAGAGAGGAAGGGACAGAGACAGAAACATTGATGTGAGAGAGAAACATTGATTGATTGCTTCCAGCATGTGCCCTGACTGGGGATTGAACCTGCAACCTTTTGGTGTACAGGATGAGGCTTCAACCAACTGAGCAACCTGGCCAAGGCAAAGGACAGACATCTTAATTAGCTTGCTACATGGTACAGTTAGTTACATTCCTCTAATTTTGGGAATGTGGTGATGACCTCTAGTTATTTCCTGCTAAAAGACTGCAAAGTTTCGGGGGAGAGAGATAATACATTCTATCTGATGTAGGAAAACCAACGTTGTATAAAGTTTCCTGGAAGACATTGGTCCGGTAGGCATAATATATTCTCTTGTCATCTTTGCAAACAGTTCTTTGGAGAATAAGGTTGCTTAGGCCCAGCCCAAAGGTTATCTTGACCTTTTTATATTCCCAAGTTTGAGGCGTAAGATATGCAAGGCAGTTCCTCTAGGATGGTGGCTCCAGCTCCACCTTAAAGTGGCTCCATTGATATTATCAGTTACATTCCTCCCCTTTCGATTACGATCTTTCCTTGAAAGCATTACTTATCAATCATTAGGTAGCAGTACTAATTGGTAATTAAAAGCATCATTGGTCCTCTAATGTCAGGTGAGTCTGTGGAGGACCTGGAGCCCTCACATGCTGCTCACGGGAGGGTGACAAGGTGCATGAGTTTCCCGCAGCTGCTGACAAAGAACCACAAACCCGATGGCTTAAACAAGAGAAATTTATTACTTCCCAGTCTGGACGCCCGAAGTCCGAGCTCAAGTTGTTGGCAGGATTGGTTCTTTCTGGGGTCTGGGAGGGAGAATCTGGCAGGCCTGTCCCCAGCATCTGGAAGTTTGCTGACAGTCTTTGCTGTCCTTTGGTTTATGGAGGCATCACTCTGATCCATCATGCTCCTCACTTAGGATCTATGGGACTTTCTGTATATTTTACTTCAATAAAAAAAGGTTTTTAAAAAAGAGTTTATTTATTATCTTTAGAGAGATGGGTAGGGAGAGAGGCAGAGAGGGAAAGAATCATCAATGTATGGTTGCCTTTCACCTGCCTCCAGCTAAGAACCTGGCTAGAGAACTGGCTTGCAACCTGGTTATGTGCCCTGGCTGGGGAATGGAACCAGTGACCTTTGGGTTCACAGGCTGGTGCCTTATCCACTGAACCACCAATCAGGGCCAAACATTTTTTTTTTTTTTTTTAATTCGGAGGTGTACTTTCCCTGGGGTTTGCTCAGGAGCAAAATGGGAAATATATTTCCAAACTGGAAAGACTAGAGCTGCCACAGCCCTTCTGTGATAACAGAGGAAGAATGTGGGGACACAGCCTCCTTGCTGTCTCTTCTACTTGGGAGGTTCAGAGTGGGGTACACGTGAGTCTGGATGCAGGGAGGGGGGGTTTGGGAAACTTGCTCACTTGTCAAAATTAATAATACGGAGAAAAGTGTGCTTTCGAGATCTCATTGTCTTTCTTCCGAAAGCTGAAAAGAATTCCCCTACCTGAAATGCTATTCCCCATTAGTGTGGTCACTACATGTTTCTAGTGATGTGGCTAGATGGCCCTTCCTAGTCTCACTGTGGCTGGCTGAGGGCCACACGATAAATGCTGGCCAATGAGGAGTGAGTGGAAATTTGTGTCACTTCTGTACCAGAACATTGAACTGTCAAGTGTGAGACCTTCTAGGGCTCTCTTTCCTTATAGGACAGCAGGTGGCAATGTTCTATGTGGTGGCTGCTCCATTAGTTAGGTCCCAAGTGACTAAATTGAGCAGAGCTCCCCTCTCCTCCACCTCCAACCTATGCCGATAGATAGTGTGAGCAAGAAGAGACATTCTACATTAAAACCAGAGACTCTGAGGATGTTTGTTACTGCAGCATAACCTAGCTTTCCTAACTGATACAACTTGGTATCTGCCTAGTTTGCTCCTTCATCTCTTTCAGGTATTTCTCAAATGTCACTTTCTCGTTAACCTTTATATGGATCTCCTAAGGCAGGTGGGGAAAAAGAGCATCTTTTGTAGGTCTGATGGAGAAATTGGTGCCCAAAAAGGTCAAGTTCAAGATTACAATGAGCTAGTTGTTTCTGTTCTCTGAGCCTCTGCCTGGATCCCAATTTCCCCTATCTCTTGGCCTGGCTGACTCCTCCTCTTTACTTGGCCTTCAACTCCACTGAGCCCCCTCCCAACCTTCAGCACAACCAGATACCTCATTCTCTTTCCAGCAGTTTCACACTTTGAATCAGTTGTTGATATACATTTACTTGTTTATAGATCCTTTGCTCCCTAAAACACCAGCTCCCCAATGCCCAGACCAATAGGTGGCACACAGTAGGTGCTCACTAAGTGTTGGCTGCATGGTGAATGCTTATAATCCTGCTGTTCCGGTGGGTGAATTGTTTAAATAATACCAATAACAGCAAAACATTCTTTCCTCATGTTCCAATGACCAGGTGGTTTACCTGGGAATGGAGAAGTGGGTGGGACACCCATGGTTGCTTTTGTAGAACCCCTTAGAGCTGACAAAACACCCTTGATTCCTACAATCACTACCCCTAGTGGATAGGGAAACTGAGGCTGAAGGAAGCAGTGTGATTTGCCTGGGTCACAAGGATGTGGATGGCACGGCTGGGACTAGATCTGTCGTTCTGGCCTGTAACTGATTTTTTTCCTGCTTCATCCCTTGACTACACTTACATAGACCTTTATAATGATTGGCTCGTGAAAGCCTTAAAGGAGAGAGGTGGGTACGGATTCATCCCGGCACTGCCGGAGCCCGGTGTGGTGCCTGGCGCTTCACAAGCGCTCAATAAATACTCGTTAAACAGATTAATGGCTGAGTCCCAGTAAAATCCTTAAGTGCCTTTTGTTTTATGGTTTATTTTCCTCTGATTTTTTTAAAAGCATGGTTCATTCAGAAAAAATATAGAGGATGTAAAAAAAAAAAAAAAAAACTCAGCTCAGGAGAATACCCAATTCCATAGCACATGAAATAAAAATGGGGTCGATCTGACTGTGAAAGAGATAAAGTGGCCACAGGAAGGTTGTATGGCCCAGTTTATACCTGTTGTAGTTCATGCAATGCCTGTTAAATATTTTTCAAGTCCTCCTTTCCCCAGTTGCTCTCAAAATTGTCCCAGTTTGAATGATACATTATAGTGTCCCTCTGCCTATGAGATGTTTGTCACCTCCCCTGGCCTTATTCGTTCCCTCCAACCCTGACGCCCTTCCAGCTGCATGGGCTGTCTGGCTGCTTCTCACAAACGCCAAGCTCACTCCTGCCTTAGAACCTCTGCAGCAGACGCGGCTGGGTTCTCTCTACCTTTACCTCCCTGCATGGCTCCCTCTTACCTCCTTCAGGTCATACAGGAAGAACTGCAGCCTCTCACCTTGACAATCCACAACCCCTCTATTGGTTTATTTTCCTCCTGAATTTTAATCGTTTTCTAACACAGGAGTCAGCAAAATACAGCCACTTGTTTTTGTACATTATGGTTCTATCATCATACAGCCATGCCCATTTATTACATATTTTCTCTGTGGCTGATATTATGCTATGACAGAAAACGAAGTAGTTGTAACAGAGACTGCATGGCCCACAGAGCCTGAAGTATTTAAGATATTATCTGCCCTAGTATGAAAGACCCATGGACATGGACAATGAGGTGGGGACTGACTGTGGAACTAGAGATGGGGTGAATGGGAAAGGGGAAAGCCACAGGGGAAGAAATGAAACAATTGTAATACAACAACTATACAGTAATAAAAATACATTATCTACCCCTTACATATATAAATTAAAATAAATATATAAATGTATGTATCTCAATTATTTTGTTGATTGCCTACTTCCCTCACTAAAGTATCCACTCCCCCAAATAGGGATTTCTCTCACCTCAGTTCACTGTATATCCTCGATGTCTAAGAGCATCTGCACACAGGATGCATTCAACAAGGGTTTGTTGAATGAATGTATGATCTACAGTCCCCCCAAATCTGATGCTTTGATATTGGCCCACATGAACATCTATGAATAAAAGAGCATTTAGGGCAAAGAGCAGCTTCAACCATTAGTGACCATTTGTTAAGGAACATGTGTTTATAATCAATCACCAACTAAACACTATGTTGTTGCCTTCTTAATTAACGTTAGTGGAGAGAGAAATGGAGAAAAACACACAAAGAAAATCACAGAGGGGTAGGAAAGAGAAGCAGAGGAGGGGGAGGAGAAGGGGAGATGGAGACAGAGAGACACATTCAGTCCTCTGGTGTCTTGTTATAAAGGCACCAATGGTGTCATGAGGAACCCCACCTGTCACCTAAACTATCATCTCCTCTGAGGGCTTTCTAGACACAGCAACTGGAGAAGTCACTTGTGAGAGTCCCTTATTCTCAGCTGTTGGTGGTAGAGGGAATCCTTGGGGCTCCTGAGGACAGAATTCAAGGAGTCTGTGAATTTGAATAGAAAAAAGTTGATCCTTCACTTCTCACATTTCCACAGGAAATGGGAATTTTCTTCCATTATGAAGGGAAGCACCCAATGGCAGCAGTCTGAACAGAACCAGTAACACTCATCACCACCAGAAACCAGTTTACAGATATCACACAAGTTTCTTTTAAGCTTAACAACTCTGATGAAATGACAGGAGTTATCTGACCAGTCACTAGGTCCTGTTGGCAACATGTTATAAACTAAAACTACATCACAAATTTGTTTTTAAAAGTATTTTGAGTCTTGGCTGGACTGCTTGGTTGTATGGAATGTTGTCCCATATGCCAAAAGGTTGCAGGTTTGTTTCCAGGTCAGGGCACACACCTAGGTTGTGGGTTCGATCCCTGGTTGAGGTGGGAACAGGAAGCAACCAATCAATGTCTGTCTGTCTGTCTGTCTGTCTGTCTGTCTGTCTCTCGCCCATCCTCTCACTAAAATCAATAAACATATTCTCAGGTGAGGATTAAAATAAATTCCCCTCATTTATCATTATATAGTGAACATTTTCCCACATCCTTAAATACTCTCCCAACAGATGATTTTTAATGATGACATGCTATTTCATCTTATGGAGAGACCATACGGTAACTAGTTGCTTCCAGTTGTGCTCTCTGTTTGTAAATAATGCTGGGGTGCACATCCTGATGTAAATCTTCGACGGCATTGCTGATTAGTTGTGTTAGGCTTTTTTCCCAAAAGGCACTTTAAGTAGGAGGCCAAATGGGAAAGAAAAAGACAAATAAAAAATGGGAAAACCTGGAAAGGACCTGAAAATGCCACGTAGGTGAGCTGCTGCTGTTCTCTCTGCCAAGACGGCTCTTTCCCAAACACCTGCCTGGCTCCCTCCTTCTCCGTGAAATGTCACCTTTTCCAAGTAGCCTTCCCTGATTTCCTAGTTTAGACTAACCCCCATCTTCGCATCACTTGTCCTCTTGGGCTGCTTTTGTCCCCAGAGGGTGGCACCATGTCCCATATTATACATTTGCTTACGGTCTATCTCCCACTTTTTGAGTAGTTTACTGTTTATCATGTTTATTGTTCATGTCTGTCTTCCCTACTAGGTGGGATTATTTTGTCTGTCACCTTCATTTCAGTGTCCCCAATCACCTCTTTTTCAGCACACAGTAGGGGTTCAATAAATAATTACAGAACACACATGGATTTTAATGATGTTGAGAAAAGAAATGAGATGTTGGGATTGGAAGGTGCTGCCTACCCAGGGAGTGGTATCCATTTGGCATTGGAGCCTCTGGATTCTAAGACACTTGGAGCAGGTATGTCAGGCTCTCCCCACGGATGTCACCTGCCAGCAGATGGCAAGTCAAGATCCATGGTCCTCAGCTCTGCATAAGTAGATTCCACATATTGTGCCTGCCTGTGGCTGGACAGAGCACGTGGGGACCTAGTACAGGCCTGGGCAGAGCTAGCAGATGGCAGGGCACAAGGGCAGGGCACGGGTGAGTCTGGGAAAGCAACAGCTCTGCCCTTGCCAATAGGAACTCAAAGACAACCAACTGAGCCCCCACCCTTGGCAACAAGAGGCCCTAGAGGTTGTGTTGGGGAGGGGAGTTGTCTTCATTTGGGAAGTCCTAGACAAATGTTCAAATATAAGAGGTTTATTTGGGGGGTGTTGTGAATTCGATTGTGTCCCCTCCCTAAAGATATATTGAAGTCCGAACCTCTAAGACCTCACAATGTGACCTTATTTGGAAATAAGGTTAATGCAGGTATAATTACTTAAAATAAAGTCATATTGCAGTAGTGTGGGCCCTAATCCAACATGACTGATGTCCTTATAAGAAGACGGCCATGTGAAGAAGGGGTACTGGAGTGGAGGACAATCTGTAAGCCAAGGGCTGTCAGCAGCCGCCTGGAACTGGAAGGGACAGGAAGAATCCTCCCCTAGAGCTTTTAAAGGGTGTGCAGTCCTGCCGACACCTTGATGTGGAACTTCTGGCCTCCAGACTGTGCGATAATACAAAAGCCACCCAATTTGTGGTATTTTATTACTAGGCTCACATCAGGCTGAAATCACTGCTCAGGCTTCTACCCAAAGGAAGACAGGAGGATGCACGGGTGTGGAAAGTTCTAAATGGCTCCTCTGAGGTAGAGGTGGACACCAGCAGGGCGAGCCTGGGAAATAAAGAGGACCTCATAGCTCGCTTCCTCAGGTGCTGCTGGACTTCCTGTGATGAGATATCCCCACATGTGTTTAACAGGAGCGCCTTTGGGGTGGAGAGTCTGGCCTACCCGTAGTTGTCCAGTACCAGGTACTGTTCTAAATGCCTCACATGTATTCATCTCACTCAGTCCTCCTACCTTGTGAGGTAGGGCTATGCATCTGGTCATTTCGCAAAGTGAAAATGTCAGCACAGAGAGGCTAAGAGACTTGCCCAAGGTTGCACAGCAAGAAAGTGGTGGAGTTAGGATGGGAACCCGGGCAGCCGGGGGTGTAACTCTGTGCTCTCAACCACTCCCCTTGAGCTTGCTTCCTCTGAGATAGCTTAGCTCTAAGCTTGTAGGACAAACATCACCTCAAATAATGGTGTAGAATCTGGAAATTTATGGCTTTGCTTACATTTCCTGTCCCATCATTGAGCACATCCCCAGTGTCTTCCTCAGAAACTCCAGACCCTTTTTCTGGACATCGAACCCAGTCTGTGACGCAATTTTAATGTTCACAATTTTCTCAGCTCCTGCCCCGACTCCCACTCCACTCTCCTGAGTTCTTGAGTTCTCCAACCATCTCCTAGTTCTGTTTCACTTCCAGGAAGGTACACTGCCCCTCCACCCCCAAAGTCTTTCTCATACCAGCCTTGCTAAGCAAAAATCAAAAACCTGTAAGAATTCCCCAGCAAGCTTTGGCCAATTTCTAAAAATATTTGACTTATTTCTTTTTAGATAGAAGAGAAGGGAGGAAGAAAAAGATGAAGAGAAACATTGACATATCAATTGGTTGCCTCTCATTTGTGCCCCGACAAGGGACTGAATCCACAGCCCAGGCATGTGCCTTGACCAGAAATTGATCCAGTGACCTTTTGCTTTGTAAGATGATGCCCAACCAATTGAACCACACTAGCCAGGGCACTTGGGCCAATTTTTGCACATGCTGTTTGCAGCTGAAGCCCAAGAGAGAGCCGGAGCATCTCTCAGGTCTGCTCTCCTCTCCTAGAGTTGTTACGCTTGGACAAGGCCTTTATGATATTAGAACATCAAGTCCTTTTTCCATATCCCTTACAAATTTTCCACAAGTTATCACAATAATGGCAGAAACCTATGTTGTGGATGGTATGAACGGCACTCCTGAAATGTGGTGACTCATGCAGTGTGTGACATGCACAACTGCCCATGATGGCTTTTTTTTTTTTTTTTTAATTTATTGTTGTTGTATCATGATGGCTCTTTTTGCTGTTCACTCCCAAGTGGCACTCTCTGCCTCATCCTAAAATGAGCCACTAATCAAAAGGATAGGTTTCCTCTGCTCCCAACTGGGGAAATTCCTTAAGGAACACACACCATGACCAGGAGGAGAGTTTGGCTCCTCTGTGCGGCAAGAAGCCTGGTACTGCTTCCCCAGGGGGCCAGACCCTTGCAGAACCACTGAATAAAATATGCTGGATGCCTGTCCTTTACAAACATACCTTCATGGGCACTGGGAAGGTCAGGGTAAAAATGAGAACCTGGACATCTGGACTAGATCATGGTGTGGGGAGTGCCAGCCCTGCCCCATGGCCTTGGACTGCTTCTACTCCTTTTCACTCCTGGGAGTGCAAAATCTCACTTGCCTGTCCAAGCTCCAGCCTCACTTATGCCAACAGCCACCCTTAGGACACCCTTGGCCCTTGGAGGGTACAAACGGGCAGTCTAGTCAGAGAACAGAGGGAAGAGTCTAATGCAAGTCCATGGAATCTGGGTTTGGACAGAGAATTCTAGAATCTTGGATAACTCAGAGTGTGGTTCAGAGCGTATGGGGGAGATGCTGGCATTTGGCTGATGTGTCTTCCTGCCCCACAGACAACTCACACCATGGGGAGGGACACGGCTGGAGGCCAGTGGGTCCCAGTGAAGAGCCCCCTGCACAGGTCCGGGTGTCACTCTGATCCACGTTGGGTTTTGAATCACACAACCTTTCCAAACAGGCAGACTTCGGCGATACTGCAGTTGGGTCCCAGACCCCCTCCACAAAGCGAGTCACACAAACTTTTGGGCTCTCAGTGTGTATAAAAGTTATGTTCATGATACTGTGGTTTCTTAAATACATAGCATCATGTCTAAAAAAACTAATGTACATAACTTAATTGAACATACTTTATTGCTAAAAAGTGCAAACCATCATCTGAGCCTGTTGGAAAAATGGCACCAATAGACTTGCTCAACACAGGGTTGCCGCAAACTTTCAATTTGTAAAACAAACAAACAAAACCCCCTAACATATCCGTGAAGCACAATGGGCAATGTGCAATAAAAGCAAGGTACGCCTGTATTAAAAAATCTAAAATTATATTTAAACACCTACAGAGTGAAAAATGATTCAGCAATCTGTGTACCTTCTGGATTTGCACATTTCGAGGGGGCCTTCCCTACTTAAGAGTTCTGAGGATTACTACCCCCGCCCAAGGCCTTAGCTTCAGGTCTGCTCTTCTGGGGCTATGCTGAGCTGTCCCTGGGCTGTCCCCCTGGCTCAGGACTTGGCTGGTCCTGGAGGGCCACCTCTCTGTGAGCCCTCATCACTTACGTTGTAGAGGAGGTCAGTCCACCCTTCCATGGTGATGCACTGGAAAACAGTCAGCACTGCAAACAGGATGTTGTCGAACTGAGTGATCCCATTGTTGGGCCCTTCCCAGTAGGGCTGGCATTTGGTCCCATTGGGGCAGGTGCGGGCGGGTTCCTCTGTCCCGCATGGAGCCGGAGACTCACCCTGAATGTCATCTGTGAAAGGGAAGGGGAGAAAAGTCAGGAGAAGGATCTGGGAAAAACCGCTTTGAGAAATAGGGTCCCATGAAGATTTTTTCAGCACAGGCTGTTGGGGAGTCAGGGGGAGGCTATTGGGGTGAAGTTATCAATTAAAAAAAATAAGAACAAAAAAACCCAACAAACCCAACATTTGCCTTTGTTGATCTATTCATTGTCTCCTATTTCATTAATTTCTTCTTGAGCTTGATTACTTTTCCTAAATTTTCAAGACAGATCAACTTCCTTTAAAGCTATGAATTGCTCTTCAAGTGTGGCTTTAACTGCACCTCAGATTTTTGTCACATGTTATCATTGTTCAAGTAAAGTATTTGGAAGTTTCTACTATCACTTCCTCTTTGACCCATGGATAACCAAGAAGTATTTCTCTTAAAAAAAAGCAACAACTTTTTACACCTATATAAAATAGGATACTATAGTGAATTCCCATGTTATCTATTACCAATTTTAACATTTACCAACTCAGGGCTACTCTTGTTTCATCTGCATCCCCTCCCTGCACTTTGCCTCACCACTAGAATATTTTTTAAAGCAATTCTCAGACACTCTATTATTTCATCCTCAAATTATGATGTCTCTTAATTTCCAAACACATTTAGAGTGGTCTTTCTGTTACCAATTTCCAGCTTAATTGCACTGTAGTCAGTGGATATGTTCTGTATTATCCAGTCTTTTGAAATCTGTCAAGATGTGCGTTACAGTCCCCTAATACAGTTCATTTTAAGAAATGTGCTATGTGCATTGTGAGGTAGTTGGGTGCAGTGTTCTCCAGGCTTTGTTAGAACAAATTTGTTAATCACATTGTGTTACCCCTCTGCAGCCTGATTTTTCCCCCTTTGAGATGTGCTGGGCTCAGGGGCTGTTCTGGGGGCAAGAAAGGCCAGTACACACAACACTTACCCTTAGGCACAGGAGCTTTCTTGCCTCAAACAGGAGGCAGATTATAAAAATGCCACAAATAAAGAGACACAAGCTAAAGGATGCTGGTTTCGCTGGAAACCAAAGGCAGTTTCTCGGCAAAGTTGGGTTGGGCGCTAATGGTCAGGTCTCAATTCCAAGGGGTTTATTGAGGGGCAGGGGGTGTGCTTCCATGAACACATGGAGTCAGCGGAGCACATGTCCCCAGGGGACCAGACCAGTGGCTACACGAGGACCCTATTTAGGGAATGACACTTTTGAAAGTTGTTAGAGTGACATTATCCACCAAGAAAACAGACAGCTGAGTGTGTACACTCAAGCTTCCCACTAAATGAAAAGACATGTCAGTAAATGCACTCCAGCTTTGAGCTCCACTCCCAGCCTCCACTCAGCATAGAGCAAGGAGAAATCATCTGGCACAGAACGCACGAATCTTACGGGTCTTTGAAACTTGGTTAAATAGAAAATCTAGGTCATGTGAAATAATGCCCACTGTTCTCAGGGCTGTCACCCACTGCTCAAGAAGCAATGACCACATTGGCCATGAGTTTAAGTGACTAGAAATTCCTTCCCCAGTCACACTGGACTTGGTGCAGGGGCCATGACTTAATAAATACAGATTGGAAGGCAAAATCTTTTAAACATAAGGCTCAGGGCAGGGGAAAAAAATCAGTGGGCTCCCATTTGTCCCAATGGGTTGTCATTTACTAAACTGTTTGTTGGAAAGGTCGCTTCTGCTGGAAACCTTCCCTGTCTCCACCCTGTGCCCAAGTGTGGCTCAATTCCCACCCCCTGTGTGACTCCCACTGAACACCTGTCCCTCCGTTTCCTTAGGGCTACAATAGCTCTCACCTGTTCAAGCACGGGGATAAAATGCATTAGTTTTCATTGCTATGAACTGGCTGCTGCTGAGGGCTCCTGTCTCCTTAAACTATTTTGGAAGCGGCTGGAGAGCAGGTAGAATTCCACTTTATCTTTGCATCTCTGAGCATTCAGCACAGTGCTGGGTGCAGACGGACTGGTATCATGAGGATAAAGTGCAAGAGAAAGTTTGTCTGTCTTTAGTAGCTTCACCCATCGGTGGTCTGGATTCCAACCCCCCTCAACTGCTTGCCCTGCCCCAGCATGAAACACTCTGAGCAACTGTCCAGACAGTCTGAGGAATTTGGTTATAAATATATTTTAAAATTAACCTGCTGCCTGGGTGTCTGTATATATCCGTCTCTTACTCACACGCCTTATTACTTTATTTGTGAGCTTTTCAGTCGTCTTCCTAAATGGGGGCTTCCCACCCACGTCTGTCCCCTCACAACCCCACTCACACCCAGGCTT
The DNA here is from genome assembly GCA_004026585.1 of Noctilio leporinus. Classification (NCBI taxonomy): domain Eukaryota; kingdom Metazoa; phylum Chordata; class Mammalia; order Chiroptera; family Noctilionidae; genus Noctilio; species Noctilio leporinus. The sequence continues at coordinate 14,871 of PVIW01004369.1, forward strand.
GTCATGTTCTTTTGGCTGGAAAGGGGGGAAAAAACCCCAACAAGACAACCAAATCTAGGATCCAGGAGTCCTGGTTTCTCTGCTCGTGGCTGTCTTTTCTGAGGGGCCCTGCCCTGTACCTCTCCTTGAATTTCCGTCTGGTGATGAGGCCAGGTGCAGAAATAGCTCTGCCTCAATTAACACCTTCTTCATCGGGGAAAGAAATAATTAGGACATCCCATATTGAGTGAACTTCGGAAGCCCAGGAGAGGCGACAGGAGGAACAAGAAAAAAAAAAAAAAAGTAAAAAAAAGCATCTTAAACCTTTCCTAAGGGGGTTTCCTTTCCTCTGGGGAGGTCTGGGGTGGGGCCACAGAGCAGAGGAGGGTGGGAAGCCACTCTAGGACCCAATCTTTTCCCAACAAGACAGGCCTAAAACCTCCTTCTTTTCCTACATGAGGAGTTCTCTTCAGCTTCACCATCTGCTCTGCCCATTCCTTTCATTCCAGATGCCATCGACCCCTAATCAGTGTTGCCATTCAGCCCATTTGTGCCTAGACTTCTGGTGGTCCCAATAACTGAAACACAGGTTTCCTTCCTTCTTCTATTCCGCTTGGTTCTTGGGCTACAGGGAGCCAAGGAGCTGGGACAGTAGGGAATCTCCCTGAAAATGTATCTGGACGCACTGGGTCTCTGAGTGTGAAACGTAGGGGGACATCGTCTACTACACTGTTGATTCAGAGCAAAGTCCCAGGCTTTTCTCCTGCCTGTGCCCCCCACACTTCTTGAGCCAGCTACTAAGGGGAGTGACAATGGCACAGTGTGCGGACAGGGATCAGGACCTAGCTTGCACTGTGTTCTGACTGGATCGTACCATGACTCTGGGTTGGGATGCCTCTAGGCACATTCTGGGGGAGATCAGGTGAAGCTATCCCCTATTCTTCTTTTCTTCAGGTCAACACCCACAAAAGCAATTAGACCCCTTCCTTCCCGGCCAGGTGGACCCTCCTTCTTCCTGCTGTAGACCTCAGCATGGGCCGTGGCCACTGCAAGGCGATCTGGCAGAGGCAGGGGCTCCCCATCCACATCTCGTTGTCATTTACTCTGCCTGTTCCCACCTGAAAACACCTTTCGTGCCCCCCCAGGAGCTATTCTCACCAGGGATGGACAAAGTTGGTGGGTGAATACCTAGCTCCCTTGCCATTTGGGGGGCATGGCACCGAGGTGTGTGCCCTATGCTGAGGTGCCCAATGGGATTGGGCCCTGGTGGCCCCCAGTGGTGGTCCGCTTGATAACAAGCAGGTTATGAGAAGTCTTCCTTTCCCTGGGACCACTTTCCAAATAAATCCTGAGGCTTGGGGCAGCTTCTGGGGAGCCCCAAAGCAAGGCCCTAGCAACAACAAGACCTGGGGTGCGGCTATGCCAGTCAGCCTGCAGCGCATTTGGAAGCATCTGGGAGAAGCAAACCTGGCCTAGCTCTCCCAGGAGCTCGTCCCAAGGCAGGGAAGTAAGTGGGAGCAAAGATGAAAAAAAAAAAAAAACACATGATGATGTTCAGACCTACCTGTCCCCTCTTCAAAGCAGGTGGTATGAAATTTTCCCATATAAAATTCTAACCCTATGATTGCAAAAATAAGGATTGCAAAAAATAGGAGAAGGCCGATCTGCAGCAGGGGGATCATCGCTTTCATGATCGACTTCAGGACGACTTGTAAACCTGGGGAGACAAAGGGAGAGGCCCCATGGCTGTGAGCAGTCACCCCCAAATCCTTCCCCCAGGATACCTCCCAGGGGAACCCAGAGCACATGGGAGGCTGGGGATGGGGTGATGGTGAGGGAAGACGGAGGAAGGACACACAGAGACTGGTCATTACTATAACAGGAACATCTTTCTTCATTGTTAAAAGCACTTAAAAAAAAAAAGATTTTGTTCATTATTTTCAGAGAGGAGGGGAGGGAGGGAGGCAGAAAGGGAGAGCGACATCAATGTGTGGTTGCCTTTCACTTGCCTCCAGCTAGGGACCTGGCTGGAGACCTGGCTTGCAACCTGGTTACGTGGCCTGGCTGGGAATCGAACCAGCGACCTTTGGGTTCTCAGGCTGGCATCTATCCACTGAGCCACACCAGTCAGGGCAAGCATATTTTTTAAAGTATTGACACCTGTTATATCATTTGATAAACATTTTGGCTAAAAGGAGTCCATTGCTTTTTGAACCGTGGTCCTAGGTGTTACGTGGCTCTCACCCAGAGCAAGGCGCCTTTTTCTAATATTTCTTCCACCAAGAAGGGCATCTTTTCCCAAGTTACGCAAAGGTACCATGTAGACAAGTTGCACCTCTGCATGAGCAAGCAGTCAATATTCCCAGTTCCAATCCAGAAAAACCAAACATAATTTCTTTGGCTTCTAGCACAACCACACCAGGAGGTGGGCGCATGTGTAAAATGATTCCCATTTTGCAGAGGTGGGAAGCAAGATGCAGAGAGGTGTCGTGATTCGCCCAAGGGCATGAGAAATATAACAGCCAGCATTCAAATCCAGGTCTGAGTGATGTCAGAGCCTACGTTTGTAACTGCTGTGCTATATATTAGGAAAGTCTATGGTTAAAATTAGGGTTCCAACATTTAACTTGGGGCTTGCTTCTTGATTAGAACTTTGCATGCCCCCAGATTAACACCTCCTGATACATGGAGACCCTAGCAGAAGAGAGAAACTGTCAAGGTGGTCCAAGGGGGCTATACTACACCAAGGGGGTCCAATAATTATTATCATTAACTGAGACAGTAGGATGGAAAAAAGCCAGCTCTGTTTTGTTTTTGCAGATGAACCTAATCCTGACCCTGACTATGGCAGTCACCCCCAAAGGCTGGAGTGGAAGCATCCTTGCAGAATGAGAAAGCAGTGTCAATGCATATGGACTTTAGAGCTAGTCACTGAAAGGCTGTAAGAACTCAGGTTAGTAGTTTAACCTTCCTGAGCCTTGGCCTTTTCATCTATAAAATGGGTTCATTGGAGGATTATAAGAATGAATTAAGCCCTGGGTGGTGTGGCTTGGTGGATTGAGTGACGGCCTATGAACCAAAGGGTTGCTGGTTTGATTCCCAGCCAGGGCACATGCCTGGGTTGTGGGCCAGGTCCCCAACTTGTAGTGTGAGAGAGGCAACCACCCAATGATGTTTCTCTCCTTCTCTTTCTCCGTCCTTTCCCTTCTCTCTAAAAGTAAATAGATAAAATAGTAAAAAAGAAAAATAAATGAACTAAGATGACGTATACAAAACTGTTTCTCCAGTGTCTGGCACCACACAGATACTTCATAAATGGTAAGTTACGGCCACCAGTGTTAATAATGCCCAGACTTGGGGCTGCACTTGCTAACTCCTAATTCTGCCACATCTCAGCCATGGCACCCTGATCAAATCACTCAGCCACTCTGAGCCTATTTTCCCCATTTGTAAAATGGAGATTTGGGCACTAGCAGCGTCATGGGGTTGGTTGTGAGCACTGAATAGAGAACGTGTAGCGCTTAGCATGGCTCCTGAGAGACAGCAGGCACTCAGGAAATGGGGACTGTCATTATGGAAGAGGTTTCTGGCTTGCTTTCAGAGCTCACCCAGACCCAGACCTGAAGCTGGGCTCCTGAGGAGGAACTTCGTCCAAGTGGAGGCTGCCCCAACACAGGCCAGGGCAGCACTCGGGGGCCCCCCTAGGATGTTCTGCAGGCGGGAAACTGAGGACGCCAGTGCCCTGAGCAGACCCCTTGCCAGAACGGAAACTCACGCACTTGGGATTCCAGACACCAGCTTGAGCGGTCGCAGCACTCGAACTGCCCTCAGTGTCCGTAGATCAAACTCTGTCCCAACTGTTGCCAAGATGCTGGGAGAAAGAAATGAGCGGAAAACACAGGGTGAGTTTCAGGGTCAGGGTCAGACAGATGGGTGGGGTGCTTGGGGTTTGATGTGGTTTATCATCTGGTGACCACAGGCAGGGGACGCTACTTTTCTGGGACTCAGTTTTGTCATCTGTGAAACAGTGTTAAGGTTACCTGCCTCACAGGATAAGATGTGATTTACAAGCAGGTAGATGGTTGATGAAAATAAATGTTGGATTGGGAAGAATGGAAGCCCCCTCCAGGGCATGTGGTCAGGGTGCTGTTCAGTACGTTTCACAGCCACAGCCAGAATGGATTGTGCGGTGAGTGGCAGACCCTTTGGGGCTTGGGGCTCTTTACCAACTGGCAGGACAGTAGTTCAGTACCATAGCCCAGCCTACATGGGTTCACATCCCAGTTCTGCCACTTCCCAGCTAGGTGACCTTGGGCAAGTCACTTCCCTGCTCTATGCCTCAGTTTTCCCTTTTGTATAATGGGATAACAACAGTACCCATTATACCTCAACATTACACTTCAAACAAAAGTACACTTCAAAGAATTGTGAGGATTAAATGCATTGATATTTGCAAAGTGGTTGGCACAGAGCCTGGAACGTAGGAAGTGTGCTAAACTACTGGTAAAACAGACCAACAGTAGGTGTGGCCCTGTTGGTGTTGGACCAGTTGGCACTGGCCCTAGGAGGCGACTACAGACCCCGAACCTTGGGTCAAAAATGAGTCACTCTTGCAAATGCAGGTGAGATGAGCCTTCTGTAGAACCCCTAACTCCCACACCTGGAAAGATCCCAACTAAGACCTCCTTTGTAAAAGTGTTACTGGTGAGACAAGGGGTCTCACAGCTTCTCCTAAGGCACCCTGGGGACCCTCCCTAAGTTGTTCTTGAATGAGCCCATTTCCTCCGAGGTAAGCAATGCAGAATGAGCTACCATGGAGCCACTCAGCAGACAAGGTTGTCATCATAGCTGCAGACAATGGACAAAACCAGTGGAGGGTGGTCATGCACATAACTTGAAGGTGTCATCAGTCTCGTCCAGGGGTCTGGACCTTATCACTTTGGGATGTAACAACCTGCATGTGCATCTCCTTGTCTGAAAGCTTTCTCCAAAACTGAGACAGGTCCCAGTGGGAGCGGCCCACAGCCAAAGACTATTGGGAATAGATGGATCAATTCCCCTGCCCCCTCGCCCCTCATTCTAGATTGCTCTAAGATGTATTCCCCAGAGGGACTGATCCCAGCTGCCCACCAGGATCACCTGCTCAACCAATCATCCTTCCTTGTTGCCTTTCCCTCCCCCTATTGACACTTCCTGGGGTTACCTCCCAGATGAACCGCTTGTACCTGAATTCTTATGCTGGGGTACCCCAAACTAAGACAGGGGTTGCTCCCAACTCTTTTTGAGGCTACTACAGCAGAGATGGGCATTCTAGGTTGGCCTGACCTATTTTTCTACCATCAAGTGTTGCTCTGAGTATGTCCCATGTGCTAGGCAGAGCAACATACGAGACTCTCCTTGCCCCCCTGAGCTGACGCAGAGGGAAAATGTTTAACAAAAATGTGCACATGATGAATGAATCCATCACAGGTATGATGCATCCTTAGAGTGGAAGACCATAGCTCTGACAGTACACAGCAGGTCATATTAACTAGCCTGGGACCCAGGGGGCCCGGTCTGAAGCTGAGGTCTCATGGATGAAGAGGAGGAATCTGGTCACTGGGGGAAGAACTTCCCAGGCTAAGGGAATGGCCGAGAGAGAGCAGGGTTGGTAAGAAGCTTGGCAAATTCAAGGACTGCGATGGGCCATGGCTGGGGTTTGGATGGTGCTATGAGGCTGGAGAACAGGAGGGAGCCGTGTCATACAACCTCACAACCCCAAAGAACTTTTACTACAGTTTACCCTATTTTTCTCTCCCTCTACCAACTTTCTGACATTCCTTTGGGTTCCTCGAACTCCATTTTATAAGTCACCATTCTATTTCTACATCTCACTTGTTTCCTTCTTGACAGATAGTTGGCTAGGATGTGCACAGCAAACAGGCATCATCTGAGTGTTCACTTGTTCACTTCACAAACGTTAACTGAGCACCTACAGTGTGCTGACCCCCTCCAGCTCCTGGAGACATGAGCTGAAGGAGTCCCTGTCCAGCGGGGAGACTGAAAATAAACCCCCAAAATATGCTGAATGTCAGGGGAATGAGCCCAAGGGAGAAAAGCAATGCAGGGTGGGGCAGGGGATAGAAACATGGAGCAGGATGACAAGAGTAATGACATTAATATCAGCTGGAGAAGGCAATTGTTCTTTACCGTCTGGCAGGGAAGGAATTCAGAGATAAGAGTGCTCAGGCCAGCACTGCCCAGTAGAACTTTAATTAAGAGCTGTGTGTAAAATTGATAATTTTCTAGCAGCCACCTTAAAAGACCAAAACTAAACAGGTGAAACTAATTTTAATAACATAGTTTCTTTAAGCCAGTCTATCCAAAGTGTTATCATTTCAACAGGCAACAAGATGCAAGATGCATTAATAAGGCATTTTATACATTATTTTCATTGGATTAAGTCTTTGAAATCTAAATCTGGTGCATATTCTCCACTTATGGCACATCTCAACTGAGAAGCTAAATGGCTGTGTAAGACCAGTGGTGAACAGTGCAGGACCAGAGAAAGACACACTGAAGTAAAGAGGTGAAGAAAGGGTGTGAGCCAGATGAATATGTCAGGAAACTCTTGACAGAGGGACAGCCAGGGCAAAGGTCCTGAGGCAGAACTATGCCAGGTGCATTTGAGGGACAGTGAGGGGGCCAGTGTGGCTAAAGCCACATGAGCCAGGGTGACAGCGGTAGGATACGAGGGCATGGAGGTGATGAGACCTTGCAGGCCACAGGGAGGACTTCAGCTTTTGCTCTGAGTGAGGTGGCAGCTACGGAGGGTTCTGAGCAGAGAAGAGGCAAGATCTGACTTACATTGGGAGACTGGGGAGGAAGCGACCATATTGATCTCAGTGAGTGATGATGAGTCTAGACCAGGTTGTGCTGGACGCAATGGTAACACCAAGATAAACTCAACCCTGCCCTCAGATGATCACACAAGTAAGTGGATGGAAGATTAAGTCCAAGTCCTCTGGCTCCAGAGCTGTAGGAGGCTGGGATGAGGAGGAAATCAGATGGGAGCAGCACCGCCAAGTCCAAGTGTGAGGAGGCAGCACAGCACCAAATTGCACAAATCTCAGACCTGGGGTTAAACCCTAGCCCTGTGTTTTTTCATCGTGTGGCCTTTGCCCGAACTTGTCTAAGCCTCAGCAAGGCAGGGACTCCTACTTCCCTCCTGCCCACTGCTACCCTAGCCAGCACGCGAGATGTACTGTCTCCTTCCTCCCTGGAAAGATGAGAAGGAACTGGGAAGAGAACTGGCAGCAAAGGAGGCTCCTGTGGCTGAGAGCGCCCTCAGAGGTGGGAGGCTTCTCTCTAGATAAGTAGTGCATGAGAAATCCAGTGGGCTGGACGGTGGAGGCTGTCACTGGAGGCTGAGGCGATGGGTCTTGCTGTGCGGACAGTGGGAGTCATGTAAGGCTTCGGAGCAGGGGAGGGTTGCGATTGGGGTTGGCGGTAGGAAGACAAGCCTGACAGCTGAAAGGACAGATTGGTGGTGATGGAGGCAGCAGCTAGGAGGGAGCCGCAGAGCAGGCCGGCGTAATGAGGGCTGGAAGTAGGACAAAGGCAGTGGGAGTACAAAGGAGGCCCTGATTTATATTTAGCTGCTATTGATTGCTGTGCACCAGGGAGCTTGCCTGGGCTGGTCAAGGCCTCCCTGCATGCAGCAGGATGAGTCCCATTTTACAGAGGAGGACACTAAAGCCCAGAGAAGTTACTAACGCATGGAGACCCAGACCACCGAGGAAGGACTTGAACCCAGGACACCAGCACTCCAGTCCTCCGCCTCATGTGGCTCATTGGATGGGGCTAGGGCAATGGTAGGGACGAAAGAGAAGGGAAGAATGGCTGAGCAATGGTTGTTCATTTATTCAACAGGGGTTTATTAGCACCTGTGATGGGCTGGGTACTCAGGTAGGGACTGAGAAAGCTGCCATGAACCAAGTGACCAGAGGAAAACATATGGTAGGTCAGATGGTATGAAGCGCTATGGGAAGCAACATGGCAGCCACCAGGGCTGCCAATGGAGGGAAAGAGCGTGGGGTGGGAGGGAGAGGAATTCAGGGCAACTGTGGGTTGGGACCCGGTCTATGTGAAGGAAGGAGTTGCTGTAGATTGAGACAGGAAAACAGAGGAAGGAGGGTCGAGGGCTGACACACTGAGTTTGAGATGCCAGTTTTCTGTAACTCCCCGTTAAAACCTTCCCCTGGCTCCCATCAGGCTCAGGAGAAAACCCAAGATTACAAAGACCACACGACCTTGTGTGACTTGACTCATGCAGGCTGTGCTGTCCCACTCCGGCCACTTTGACTTTCCATTCTGCCAACAGGAAAGGCTTCTTCCTACCATGGGAATCATATATATTGACTACTTCAAGCGCTTGCCCACCCCCTCCACTCACTCCCTTTTTGCCTAGCTGGTCCTCTGCGAATCCTTCAGGTTGTAGCTCAAATTCTGCCTTCTCAGAGAGGATATCTCTAGCACCTCTGGCTGAAGGAAACCTTCACTCTCGGGAATTATGTTGTTCATTAAGTTGCGCTTATTACGCATCTCCTCTTTGAGAATGTTAGCTCCATGCGTACAGAGATCATTTTTGTTTTGTTTTGTTTTGTTTTTAAAGTACCTGAAGCACTTTTCATGGCCTAGCAGAACTCACTACACAGCTGGTGAATGAGTCAGAAGTGGCACAGGACAGGGTTACGGTGAACAAGCTATCCAGAGAAGACAGGCTAAGTGAAAAAGCCAAGGGCCACAATGGAATAGTGGGGAAAAGCAACATTTTAAAAGACAACAAGAGGAAGGAGATAATGATAAGGAGGGAGAAGTCACAGATGTGGGAGGGGACCTTGCAGAGAGTGTCATCCTTGGGGATCAAGTTCAAAAGTGTTTTGAGAAAAGCAAGGTCATTGGTCTCCAGGGCAGCACGGAGGTGATTAAGAGGCGATGGATAGAGAGAACCCATTAAGTGCAGCATCAAGTCTAGCCAAGGCTGGTGGCTGAAGAGAACAGAGAAGAACCGGAAACGAGGGCTTGGGTATGAAAAGAGAGGACTTGCTGGATGGGAGAGAAGTGAATATGTGTGTCTGTCGAGGGACAAGTCAATGATGTATCTATTGGTGTTTAGAGCTGCACTGCCCAATATGGTAACCGCAGTACACATAGCTATTTAATACACGCACTTAATTTAATTTAAATTAGACATTCAGTTTCTCAGTTGTATCAGCTGCACTTACAGAGAGCTATTGAAATATATACTTAATTTAATTTAAATTAAATGAGACATTTAGTTGCATTAGTCTCATCTCCAGCGCTCCACAGCCACAGGTGGAGAGCTGCATTTTCATTGTGGAAAGTGCCACTGGATGACACTGCTCTAGCATGTCCACCCCACTAGGCCTGCAGTTTTCATCTGTTTTGTTCATCTGTTTAGGTATCCCCAGTACCTAAAAGTCTGCCTGCTATACAGACTTGTTTGTTGGAAAAAACACATGAAGAAATAATCAAGTGAAATGCAGGCTAGCATAGGGATAACTAATCCAGTAGATTTTAGAAGAGATGGAAGAGTGGGTAGAGGCAGCATCTGTCTTAAACTAGAAAAAGAATCATGGAAGACACTGTCGGTTGTCCACCCAATAGCCATCCCCACCCCTTTCCTTGCTGGGTGGAGTCTGCCTTCCATCAAAGAGGCAGAAGATGACACGTAGAATAGTCTCCTTTACCCAGGATTCCTTGCAGAGGGAGCATGGGTCACACGACTGGGTCCTGAGTGAAGGTCACATGGCAGGATAGTCTCTCTTTTTCTTGTGTGTCTACATGAGATGGCTGGGCAGACATCCTGGGACTTTGAGCGGTAAAGGGCACCAGACAATCTTTATACTGAAGATGGCCGATTCCTTGGAGACACTGCCGAGTTGTGGAACCCACCACCCAGGCTCCTGACTTCTTGTAACCTGGGTAATAAACATTCTTCCTGGGGTTAGGAGCCAGATAGCTTGGGGCAAATCTCAGTTCCTCCAATCACTAGCTGTATGGCCTTGGGCAAGTCACAGAAACTGTTCTTTGCCTTAGTTTCCTGAGCTGTAAAGTGGAGCTGATAATAGTATTGTACTTCCCTTAAACAGGTGGGAATTTATGTGATATGCTTACATTTGGGCTTGGAATTTATTAAGTCCTATCCAAACACTTGCTTTCATTCACCTTTCTATTTTATTTTGTTACTTGCAGCTAAATTCTATCAGAACTAATGGATAAAGGCAACATTGTTGTTTATTCTGTCAGGCTGTACACTTGATTGCTTTAGGTACTGACATCCCATTCGCTACCCTAGTATCCTTACCAGGCAACTGTTCTTTCCTCATTTCATTGATAAAGAAACTGAGCCCTGTCAGAGGGATTAGCCACAGGCCCACATCATGTAGCTAATGTGGGGTGCCTGGATCCTGGGTCTATCTTTGCCACCTCCATTGTGCTGCCCCTTGGTTAACTCCACCACTCCATGTAACTTCTCTTGGGACCTCAGCCAATCTCTTGCCTCCAGTAACCTTAGCATGGAAGCAGCTCTGTCTTCTGCTGTCTGGAAGTCAGGATGTCAGTAAATATTTGCAGAGGAACAACTACTATGTGCCAGGAGGTGAGGAGGGGAACATATGCAAAGGCCCTGGGGCTGGAGAGACCTCGTGGTGAAGAGTAAGGTTACCAGTTGAGAAGGAGGGGAGAGGACAGGAGAATAAAAAGGTGTTAGCATGGTGGGAAACAGGAGGGGATGGGGGCTGTCATGGATACCCTGACCTTAGGTTAGAAGAAGCACTGCCACTTATGGGTTCAGGTAAAATCTTCCTGAGATTGGTACTTAGGAGCCCAGCTTCTTCCCAAGCAGTCTGTATTCTTGCTATTCACAGGCTGTGTCAATCCTCTTCAAGTTCATTCTGAAATCACCTGGCTTGTAACTCCTTGTGAGAAAATTATTTCTAAATTTCTTTTTAAACCCTCAAATGCAGAAGTGAGTTAATTGCTTTCCTTGGTTCATGGCATATTTTCACATTTGGTCTGTGCAATGCCCCTCTTTTGATCGTTTGTTCATTCATTCCCTTTTATCCCCAGACTTCACTTTCATTCTCCCCCGACTAAAGTCAACCAATGTTTAATTTTGTCTTATTGAAATGTGTCCTGGTGAAACACGTGCTTCATTTTGAGTGAGTAGATTTTTAATTTACAGAAATGGCACAAAGTTAGGCATATTCTGTTTTCACCCAGAACCATGGTTTGAAGCCCTGTCTAGGATGGTCTGTTGGAAGTGTAGCCTAGGGCAGTTCCTGGGCTTGGGTTGGGGGGTGGGTGGATTGGTGCATTTGTCACATACCATCTCCTGTCCCCAGCGATGGGCCCCAGATGGCCTCTGGCTCCTCCTCCACAGACGGTGCTAGAGTGAACATCTCTGTACCCCCTACTGAGAAACCCAGTGAACACCCCACCCTGCCAGATGGAGGACTGGGGACGCAACTGCTGGTGGAATCTGGACTTAACCATACTCAGTACTGCTGCTGACCCTTCCAAATGGCTGCCTATAAGTGAGGCAGGAGCTTCATCTGTCACCACATTCCCACCCAGCTAAGGCGTCTTATCCACTTGTCTTATTTTTTCCACTATAAGAGGCATCCAGACATACTCTTATTTTAATTTTCATCTTTCTGATTATAAATGACTTTGAGTACCATGTCGTACTGATTAGTGTTTCAGAGGCTTCTTCCCCAATCTGCCTAATCATATTTATCACGTGTTTTCCTATTGGGATTATTGCATTATTCTTGTTGATTTATGGACATTCCCTTGCATTGTATTGATCAATGCTACCTAATATGCTGGCCACTGGCCACATGTGGCTATTGAGTGCTCAAAATGTGTCTAGTGTAGGTGAGGGACTGAGTTTTAAATAATACTAATTTTGAATTCATTTATATTTAAAATAGTCACATGTGGCTAAGGGCTGCCATACTGATAGCAGTTATTAATCTTTGGTTAGTTTTTCTTCTACCACTCTATGCACTGTTTACAAACACTAGTTTAGTTCTTACTGGGTACCAGGTGCTATTTTAAATGATTTATACACATCAACTCATTTTAAACTCCTAACAATGTGTAAGTAGATTATGTTTCCTCCAATTTATTGAGGAGGAAATTGAGGTACAAAGAGGTTGAGTAATTTGCCCAAGTATTCATAGAAAATGGTAACACTGAGATCTGGCTCCCCTCCCTCCAATTATGTCTTTTCTTTTAGTTATCATGTAATCAAGTATTTTTTGCTTTAGCGTTTGTATTTTGCAAGTTCTATTGAAGAAGTGCTTGTCGCACAAATATTCTCCTCCTTTCCTGTGAAGTTCTTACCTCAACTTGGAGGTCCTCACAAGTATCTGGACCTCTGCACTGAGCAGTTCTTCCTCTTCCTTGACTTTTAAAGTAGAGGAGTGCACAAAAGGACACTTCCTACTGCACAAAAAGATTTTTCTATTTTGGGTGACTCATGAAGCTCTCTTAAAAGTTTAGCGTTTTCTTAAATAAAAAGGAATGGGACCAAATGCAAAACCCCAGAAAGTGCCAGGTAAGTGATTCTAGAGAAGACGGGTTGCGTATGTCAGGGCAACAGGGGACAGCATTTGAGAAGGGACTTGCAGATTTCGAGATTAGTAGGTCTAGGGCCTCCTGAGAGGTTGCACTGCCCTGCTGATACCAGGCTGAAGAAGGCAGTGGAAGGAAGGCCTCCTTGGAAGATTAGAATAAGAAGAGAGGGGTAAGATGATGTGATTTGAAGGGGGTAGAGCAGTATCTTCCCAACAAGGCAGATTCATTCAAATTTGAAAGCCAAGAGCATAGGGCCACAGGAGAACAGGGACCTGCTGGTCCACTCCAGGAATTTGATGGAGTGAAGCTCTTGAGGAAATGGACAACTATGTCTGGAATTCTTAGACACTGAGTAGGCACCTCCTACAAGAGGGAGAAACACTCTTGAAGCAAAATATAACTGAAAAGTCTCCTGGCCCACAGTTGATGGGAGTTAGACTGGTCATTCTGGGGAAATTGTTAGTTTCCACTAAAGTGAAACAGATTGCTCCCAGAGAAATGTGGGCAGTAGTTACCAAAGGACAAGAGTGGCGACAGCAGTTTTCTCTGTAATAGCTCCAAAGTGGAAATTACCCAAATGCCTGCCACCAGTGCCACGGATAACACAGCCATGAGAATAAATTATCTACAGCTACAGCAACAACAAGGGTGGAGTTCACATACACAAAGTCAAGGGAAAGAAGCCAGGCAGAGCACACAGTAGGATCTCAAGTATTAACAAGTGAGACTACAGGTGGGGTGGTGGCCAGCAAGAATGAGGTTGCTGAAGGTTGGCGATGTTCTGTGTCTTTCATTTGGGTGCTGGTGACAGGAGTGTGTTCAGTTTTTGAAAACTACTCAACTTGAATCCATGTGTGTGTGCTTTTCTGTATGTATGTCACACATCATTATAAAATTAAATAGATTTAGAAAGAAGCTAACATTTGTTGAGTGCTTTTGCTGTGGACCAGGCAGTGTGAACGATGTCATTCAACCCCCATGAGGATCCTATGAGGTAGGGCCTGTCATTTCCTCTACTTTCCAGACCAGAGGGGTTGAGTCACTATTCCAAGCTCACACAGCTAGTACACAGCTCAGTTGGGTTTTTATCTCATGTCCCATTCATTTCTAATTACTCTGCAATACTTTTCAGGCTTGGAAAAGTGAAGATTCATGGATTTCTTTGAGACAGAGGAGAAAAGAAAAGAAAAAGGAAAAAAAAAAGAAAGAAAGGAGATGATGACCTTGAGGAAACTGAAAGGAAGGGGAATTCATAAATCTGACCACCTGTGTCTTAAGAAAAAGTTGGTAAGATCCCAAGGAATGTGAGAAGGTTGGAAGCAGATGTGGGGTGAATTTAATAAAAGCATTGACTAAAGGTGAAGAAACAGGTTTCGTGCCCATCCCAGCCTATTGGTAACCAAAGTTGTGGCTGGACCAGCCCTTGTGGTTTCTATATGACTGCAAGATCCCCTTCAACAATAATCATCAGGGAACTTTGAAAAATAAAGTTTTGTTACTCACATGACCTGTAAATTCCCCACACATCTGGGGTCACACAGCTGAGTTGAGGTAAAAGAGAACATACAGGCCAGGACTTTTGCTTTTACTGGGGTCTTGGGTGGGGACTTCAGGTTTCAAGGGCTCACTCTTTATGGGAGAATTTAAAACATGAGTGGAAATTTGTTTTTTAAAGATTTTATTTATTTTTAGAAAGAGGGGAAGGGAGGGAGACAGTGAAGGAGAGAAACATCAATGTCTCCAACCAGATGTCTCTCGCACACCCCTAACTGGGGACCTGGCCCACAACCCAGGCATGTGCCCTGACTGGGAATAGAACAGGTGACCTTTCAGTTCACAGGCTGTCGCTCAACTCACTGAACCACACCAGCCAGGGCAAGAGTGGGAGTTTCAAGTGTTGGAACAAGAAACAAAACATGGTGGCCCGAAGGTCAGTTACTGAATTCAACCAAGATCTCCAAAACAAAGGAGCCTCAGAGGGAGAAGGCCTCTGGACTCTTTAGTCTGATGGCCGGCAGTGCGTTTATTGGGATGGCTGTCTTTGAAGTGGAAGCCGCTCTGAAATGGATGTCCTGGCAATCTAAGTTTAAGTTAGGCATTTGCACTACGAAAAAGAAAAGAAAAACAACGGTCAGGGCTTACACTTTCAAAAACATTGAGAGGTACTGAAGATCCAGTTAAGGGGACTCCTCCCTGCAGGAAATAAAGGAGCCCTACATATTGGCACTCTTGTGCTATTTTGGCCTTAACGATAATTTCCCAACATGGCAACAACTAACACTTTATACCTTCTTACTTTTCCGTAGTAAAAGTTCCTGAGTACCATCACCACAGGTGGCAGGGCTGACACCCGCTCTGCTGATGAGTAAACCAAGGTTCCAAGAGGCCACGTCCTCACTGAGATCGCACAGAGCTGACCTTAAACTGAAGCCTCTGCCTCTCTACTCTGTCCCTTGAAGCCAAGTCTTCATCCCAGTGAAGCTGCTCACTCAACCTCCCTGCTTCTCCTCTGCTCCTTTATCCAGCGAACCTACTCCCTACTGATCCACAGCTCTGCCTTCAAAACTGCTTCTGTGCCAATCCAGAGAACTTTCTGCCACGGTGGAAACATTTTCTTCTGACCTAGCAATATGGCAGCCACCAGCCACATGTGGCTAGCGAGCACTTAAAATGTGGCTGAACAATTGAATTTTTCATTTAATTTTAATGGACTTACATTTATATTTAAATAGCCATGTGGCTAGCATTATGGAGTGGGTTACATAATCGAGACATACAGTTAGTGCGTGCTGATTACTCTCTGCTCCCCAGGTCTATTCTCCAGCTTGCCTGTGCTCAGGCAGGTCAATCCCTGTGGACTACATCTCCCAGAATGCTTTTCTCTGGTTCCGGGTTGGGTCTGACCAATGGGAGGGACTGGCAGAAGGAGAGGGAGCGAGATTGGCCTCTCGCTTTCCAAACTCCTCTGGTTCTTACCCAGTCCTTCATGCATGGTCTGGCTCTGCTGGTTCTAGGGGTTTAGGGATAGCAATGGCTTCCTTCTGGGGATCTCAACATCCCTTACTAAGTTCCTTGACTTGCCCCTATCTCTTTTAGGAATTTCTTCATGACTTGCTCTTCTTTTGAAACCATCTGGTGGGTAAATTCTGTTTCCTGTTGAGACCTTGACTAATAAAAGATAGGAGGAATGGATTATCCATGAAAGCTGCCCCTCTGAGGATTGCTAAACTCCCCAATTTCTGAGACAAAAGTCTTTGGAGAAGCAGAATTTGATTCTAGGATCCCTTACCTCAAAAGGCAGGGATACTCTGCTGATTTCCTAATAAGACTTCAAATTGGGGAAAAGACAGTCCGCCTGGTTCTTGCCTTCCCCCACTGTATTAGAGCAGGAACTCCAGGAGGAGGGTGGGAAAAGACAGGGGTGTCCCTTAAAGCTGTCCTTTGATTCTCACACTGGCACTCAACCCCCTGAGCAACACCAGCCAGAGCTTAAAGTTGTCCTAAGATGGGGCTTGTAAGGGGGTGACACAGATCAAGATGTGGGACATGATTCTCAGTGAGGACCTATGGGCAGAACTGCTTTCTGCCTCTTCTTCCTGCGCACTCACCTAGATCACATTTCGCATTCTTACAGGTAGGTGTGGCCACATGTCTAAGTTCTGGCCAGTGGAAGGCCAGTGCAAGTGAGGTGGGCTACTTCCAGGCCATGTCCAGAAGCATTTCCCTGGTGCTCTCCCCAAATCTTTTCTTTTCCATGGCTTCATACTGAGGAACATGGGGCCCTTGAAAGCAACAGGATAGTAGGAGCCAGGGCCCCTGCCTCCCTGCTTGGAAGAGAGTTGCCCACTATTCAAGAATACCCATTTAGGGCTTTACGTAGTCAAACTTCAGAACTAAACCCCTATTGTGTTTGAGCCCTTATATATGTTGGGGGTTCTGTGTTATAGCAGCAAGCAATATCTAGTACATCACTTACTAGTAACTTAGCTTATCTAATACACAGTGACTTAAACAGCTGTGCAGCTAAAATCTCAGCTCCATGAGGCCATGGATCTGTCTCTTGTTCACCGTTGGACCCTCAGCGCCTAGTATAGAGCCTGATATGTGGTTGGCCTCAATAAGTAAGTATTTAGTGAATGAGCTGTGGCTTCCATTTTTCTTTCCAGCTGGGTGAAAGGCAGAAAAGTGCAGCAGATGTGAACTCTGGCTCTCAGGAGGGAAGGGGCTGGGTTTATATCCTGCCTAATTATTCACTAATTGTCTATGTTGGGCAAACTCCCAACCTCAGTTTCCTCACAGGGATGATGGAGAATCATAGAAAAGCTTTTTCTTTCAGTGGACAGTGGGAGGATTAAATGTGACCATTCATGAAAAGTGCTGAGCACACTGCCTGACGCAGACTAAGCCGTCAGGAAGTAGCAGTCATGACGATCTGAACTTTTCTTATTCTCTGGGTAAACCAAAAGCTCAGAAACAGCTCCTGCAATTGGCTCTGACAAATCTTAGGTCCCAAGGTATTGGGGGAAAAGAGAAGCAAGGCTTGAGCCTGGGATTATAGCCAAAGACTAACTCAGAAAATGCTATTACATTCCCATGATCCTCCTGCTGTCCCAGGGGGACTCAAGACTATGTTTCTCACTCTGACCTCAGACTAACTGCAGAAATTAGCCTTCCTGCTTTGGGGCGCAGATCAGCTGCCTCTGGGTTAGGGTCCCACTGGGAACCCAGAACTCAGAGTGTCTGGTGGAGTCCTCAGGACTAATGGAGGAGACAAGCCATAGATTAATTTGGGACATCCCACATTTGAGGGGTTTATTATTATCATCAGCCTGAAGGTATGGGTGATTGGACACATACATGCCTGAGGACTGATCAGGTCTTTCTCCTCTATTAATTAAAATGTGAATCACAGCTGAGTCACTGAAAAAAGAAAACGGTCAATGAACAACTCTGACTTCCTCCCTCCTTCTTTGCTCGGAGAGATGAGTCAGCAGAAGTCTGGATTCAAAAATGAGAACAGAAAAAGAAAGGCAGAAAAGAGTTGCAGGGCTTGACAGAGCAGCAGCAAAACGAACCTGAGACACTTTACCTTCTGTCTTAGCAGAAAAGGTCCCCAAATTCCTGACCTGAGGCCAATGAGCCAAACCCCTCTAGTGAGCACACCCCTCTATTTCTCCTTTATACACAGACCCAGAGGCACCCCATGTCCTAAACAAGCTTCAACAATCTCTTTTCTAGATTCCTTCAGGCAACAGCAGGTTCCTTACCAAACCAAAAATATCCTCAAATCATCATCCTTCTGCCTTGTTTTCCCCATGAAGACTCCAGCTTTGAATTCACATATCTTGTTTTATACCTAATGGAGAAGTGGGAGCCATGTGGCTTCTGGTCATTGGGAGAGGGCCAAGGAAAGTGAGAATAGAAGGTTCTGAAAGTGGGGGGCCGGTACCTCAGAATCAGGGCATTCATAGAGCCTACTGGCTAAAAACATGGCACCTGGAGCAAGGCTGGTCTGAATCCTGGCTCTGTGTAGCCTGGGACAGTTCCTCCGTCTTTCTGAGCCTCAGTTTCCTTATAGGTGAAATGTGGGTAATAAAGAACCAACTACAGAGTGGTAAAGGTGAAGAACAGCACCCACTAAAAGTCAGCAATTATAACATTTTTTAAGAAAAAATAATCCAAGAATCCTTCTTCACCTTTAAGGTCACCCTAAGGGAAATGCCCAGACTCCTTGGGGAGATGGCCCTCACTGAGCAGAGGGATCGCACAGTGCCTGGCATACACACTCAACATGGTGGTGTGTATGTGTACATGTGTGTAGGGGCGCAACTTCCCTGCAAAACAGCCCGACTGCATGTAATCTCACACTTCACTTTTGACTCCTGCATCATGAATTTTCAGGAGGATCATTTTTATTTTCAAATTCACAGGGGATTTTACCAACGACCCTGATCTTGACCCTTTGATATTCAAGCCATTCTCTTTTAAAGAACTAGCAGTGTCATTGTCCTTGTCAAAATTTAAATACTGCCTGACACTGTCTGGGCCTGTCTGTTAATGTCTCAGGGTGTGATTTCAGCAGTTTGTCACAATTCTGCTCACAGACTGTATGAAATTCTGCATTTTTTTTTTTTTTTTTTGCAAGGTTGGCAATTTCAAAGTCATTCTACCTTGGACTTGCACTATATTATAGGATAATACAATACTTAACAATCTAGAACAGTGGTTCTAACCAGGAGAGCTCTCATCCCCCAGGGGTCCTGGGAAATATCCAGACACATTTTTTGATTGTCATGGCTGAGGGTGGGATGATAGTGAGACCTAGCGTGTGGTGGCCAGGGATGCTACTAAACATCCTGCAATGTTGTGGCCAAGACACTGATCCAAAACCTGCCTAATAAGGATGTGGACCCAATCTGCCATGGTTGCCCTGGGGTGAGCTCTTTGAGTTGGGACTTATTTGTACAAGTGGTGACCAAAAAGTGGATCATGCCAACTTTTGGGCCCCTTTGTTTCCTTCTAACTACAATAAATTTATGTTAAGCTTGGTGCTTTGCAGCCAGACTTCCTGGATTCTAGTTCCAACTCTGCCACTTCCAGCTGTGTGACTTTGGGCAAGTTACTTAACTACTCTGGGCTTTAGTTTTATCAGCTGTAAAGCATGGCTAATAACAGTGCCCAATGAATAGGGCTTTTGCATGATATAGGTTGAGGTGTGTAGCACTTAGAATATGCCTGGTACACAGTGAGGTGGGGCTTGGGGATGAGGTAGAAAGTGGACTGAGTGGGGATGGGGACAGAGGGGAGAAAAAAGGGGATGGATGTAATACAACAACAATAAAATTAAAAATAAAATAAAATAAAAAAGGGTAAGAAAAAAAGAAAAAAGAAAGTGGACTGAATCGCTGGTACAAACACAGTACCAATTTTCCCAATAAAGATATACATTCTTGTTCCACAAGGTGGCTGAGATGTGGATGCCCAGTCAGAAACTACATTTCCCAGCCCCTTTGCAGTTAGGTGGGGTACCATGTCTAATTCTGGCCAAAGGACTATATGCACTTTCTAGGCTAGCTCATAAATATTTTTCCACTTCTCCTTTTCCTAGCCTGCTTGCTGGATGCAGACTCTCAGGGAAACCCTGGAAACCACATGATGGAGAAGGTGGCACTTTCATCAGCCCAGATTCTTGAGTGACTGCATGGAGCAGAGCCATAGTTGTACCACCCACACTTCCACTCCATCCCAGCCCTTACCAATTGTACTTCAGAAGTTCATTTCTTACTCAGGTATTCTCTTAAGCTAGGGAGTTTTGGTTTTATCTGTTATGATCTTTTTCCTCAGCAGTGAATACCTACATCTCCTTACCATCTGACCAGCTTCAAGATGATCCTGATACTTTCCTTCATACCTTCCCCATGATCTGGCAGATCAGCTGGGAGACAGCCCCTTCTCCCACTGGGGGTAAAGGATGGTTCTCCAGTTCAGGATCTTCACAAAGATCTCCGATACAGGAACTAGGAGGAACCCAAGAGCCCTGGTTCCTCTGCCAAGTTTTGGATCTCACCTAATTAATGGGGGTGAGTGAGACTTGCCACTGGTGAAATTCAAGCTTATAACAATGCCACCAGATGGTAGTAATGTGTCAATATCTCTAGTTGACTCGAGTGCTCAGGTATTACCTTCCCATGACCATCCTGTTGAAAACTCCATTCCGCACCTCAACCCAACACTCCAACTGCCTTTCCCAACTTTACTGTTTTCCCCATGACACCCCATCTTCTGGCACACAATTGTTATTGGTTATGGCCTCTCCCTCTCCTGTTAAATATTACAGGCCATACAGAACAGGATTTGAACCCAGACCAACCAGTCCCTGGGTCTAGGTCTTCTGGGATTTGCTTTGTTTGAGTACATGCCACAGAGTTAACTCTGGACAAGCAGGAAAATCAGAGCTGTTTGTTTAGTTTAGTTTGAAAAATATACGCCATGTCAGCTACAGTGGGGACGTGGCCAGACCCACGAAGGTGTGCTCAGTGACTGCTATAAGGATGGAAAGGCACATGCCCGTCCTGGCCCTTCCACTTACCAGCTGTGTGATTTGGGGGAAGTAACTCCCCTTCTCCGTGCCCTAGTTTTATCATTTATACCAGTGATTTTCAACTGGTGTGCCATAACAATTTTTAAAGCACGCAATACCTGGTTATTTAGTCAGGGGCACTGGGCCCCTTTCCCCTAGATTGTCAAAAAACAAAACAAAACAATGCAGCAGCCAATACAACAACAGCCATCTGTTGTGAATAAATCAAAATTACACCTATTCAGGTTGGCAAAAACTATGTCTCTTTTTTGGTGTGCTGCAGAAGTTTAATAATTAGTTTATATGTGCCTTGAAGTGAAAAAGGTTGAAAATTGTTGATCTATACGATGGGTTATTGGGAGGATGAAATAGTTTACTTCGTTATTATTTGTAAGATGTTCAGGACAGGTTCACAGGTACATGAACACATGTGCACACACATGGCATATATGTGCATACATACACAGCAAAGTTCACAGTAAGTGCTATAATGTGTCTGTTGAAGAAATAATTACCATAGTTTCTGCCTACAGCCCATCAGGCCCCATGAGAGTAGAGCAGATCCCTGTGCTGCATTCAGTCCCACGCCACCTGGGGAAAGGTGTGGTGTCACACTGCTAGTCAGAAGAGCTAACAGTGGCCTTCCATGACTCCTGCTAATTTTAAGGACAAATTTCTCTGTGCTGATGCTTGTGGCAACTGTTGCTTTTTAAATAACAGCACTGGGGTGTACTCTTTGGGCCTGCTTTGGGAAAGACATTGCTCCACAGAAAGCTGAAAGTGACAAGTGGCCCAGACTGCCCCAAACAGGACAGAAAATGGCCTGCAAAGCAGAGCAGAGATGAGCAAGGGGGAATGCGTAAGTCTATTCCCCGTGTCCTCAGTCTGCCAGGACCTGGTCAGCTGACCTGGTGTTGGCTGAGATACAGCTGTTGACTCCCTGCCTAGCTGAAAATCCACAGACAACTTTTGACTCCCTAGAACTTAATAGTCTATTGCTGACTGGAAGCCTTATTAATAACAGTGAGTTAACACATATTTTATAGGTTGCATGTATTATATCCTGTATTCTTACACTAAAGTAAGCAGAGAAAAGTTAAGAAAGTCATAGGAAGGGAAAATACATTATTGAAAAAAAATCTACGTTTAGGTGAACCCATGTACTTCAAACCATGTTGTTCAAGGGTCAACTGTATTGTAAAAGCCCAGTGATGTCTGAAGCCTGCAGAGCACATGCAGCTCCAAAACGCTTTCTGAAAATGAGCTAATGAAACCCCAGGGATGGGTCATTGATACTAAATGTGGTCGTCCCGAGGGGAACTGTGCATAATTCCATTCCAAGAAAACTGGCAAATTGCAGGGCATGGAGTGAGAGGCCCTTAGGAATAGTGATGATGATGATGATGATAATGATGATATTACTGTCATTATCACCCCATCATCTTTCAACACTCCCTAATATTTAGTGCTTAGTAGGAGCCAGACACTATTCTAAGACCTTTACATGGATTATTTCAATTAATCCTCCCCATAACTCTAGGAAGTGAAAGTATTCTCAGTGAACAGATGAAACCAATGAGGCTCAGAGGATGCAGAATCTCCCCCAAGTAACCCAGCTTGCAAAAGGGGGAACTGGTTAGAGACCAGGTCATCTGGTAACATGGTATCCTTATTACCCTCACCATTATAATGATGCTCTGTGTATTTTACAGTATTTTCATCCCCTCCAAGGTAAGGTACTACTGGCCCCATTTTACAGATGAGAAAATTGTGGCACAGAGGGGCCGGCTGACTTGCTCAACATAACACAGCAGGGAGGTGCCTTCCTGTCTCACTGCCCACATCGGCACCACTGGGTAGGCATTCTTTCCAAAAGCCAGTTTTATCAAGCAGGGAACCTGACCCCCAGCCTGAGTGGAACAGCTTCAGTTCAGGGTTTGAGCAGGACAAAAGGCTAATACACTCAATTTTTACTGCTCGACCTCAGAGCATTCTGGCAACTACACTGAACCAGAGTGATCCTTCTAAATAAAAATCTGTTGACATCCATGCCTTCTCTAAATCTTTCCATGGCTCCCTTGTGTCTTCAGAATAAAGTCCCAACCCCTCAAAACATGGTTTGATCCCTGCTGACCTTCTGTAGTTTCTTCTCTTGCCACTTGGCTTTCCCAGCACACAAATATACACATGACACATATGTGAATGTATGAATAAATGCATGTACACACTGTACATACATACATGAACATGCACACATGCACATAGTTCCAGTCACACTTTGTTTTTTAATGCAGAGATCCTGCATCCAAACTGCCTGGTTGTAAATTCCAGTTCTGCCACTTGGGTAAGTCACTTAACTTCTTTATGCCTCATTTTCCTTATCAGTAAGATATTTTCTTCACCGTGTTTTTCTAAATCCTAACCTCCAATGTGCTGATGTTTGGAAGCGGGGCCTTTGGGAAGTGATTAGGTTATGAAGGTGGAGACCTCATGCATGGGATTAGTGCCATTATAAGGTGGACCCTAGAGAGCTCCCTCACCCCTTTTACTGTGTAAGGACATAGCAAGAAGACGACTGTGATCCAGGAAGTGGGCCTCACCAGACACTCAGTCTGCCAGTGCCTTGATCTTGGACTTCTAAGCCTCCCCGACTGACAGAAATAAATGTCTGCTGTTTATAAGCCACCCAGTCTGCGGTATTCTGTTATAGCAGCCAGAATGGACTAAGACAATGACCATTTTCTATTTGGTTCTGTGGAAGATAACACATATACATGGTCTACAATTCAGAAAAACATATCATTTATCATGGAAGGTACGTTGTTGTTATTGTTTTTTTTTTCTGTACACTATTTCCAGGGTCAGACAAACATTATTAGTTTCTTATGGAATCTTCCAGAAATAGCCTATACATTTACAGGCAAATGGTAGTGGCTATGTGTACCATTAAAAAACTTGCCTTTTTCACCTGGCAGTATACCTTGGATATAGAGATTTCTATTTTCCCATCTGTAAAATGGGAACATGATAGATTCTACCTTACAACTTTGGTATAGGGTTAAATGAGTTAACAGTCATTTTTGAAGAGTGTTTACAACAGTGCTTTTCATACAGCAGGCATTCTCTGAGTGCTAGCTCTCATCAGTACCCAGAGTTCTGCTTCTTTCTCTTAAAAATGCCTCCACCCCTGGCCAGGTGTCTCAGTTTGTTGGAGCCTTGCCCCACACACCAAAAGGTTGTAGGTTCAATCCCTGGTCAGGGTGCATATGGCAGGCAAGTGACTGATGTTTTGCTTCCTCTCCTTCTCTGCCTCATTTCCTCTCTCTAAAATCAGTAAGTGAATTCTCAGGTGAGGATTAAAAAAATAAAATAAAATGCCTTCATAGCATTTCATGGGATGGATGTACCCTAATTTATTAAATAGTTCCCATAGGAACATGAGTTATCTAGTCCTTTGATACAGCAACACATAATAAATATAGTTGAATAAGGAAAAGAACCAATGAATGAAGAAATGCTTTTTGAGCAGGATAGAGACAGCTTGGGTGAGTTTCAGGGATTTAAAGTTGTTTAGATATCTTATTACATTAAGTCCTGCATTTTTATAAACTGCTTCCATGTAATACTAAGGATACATGTTTGACATCACCATTGTGACCAGATTGCGTCACTGTGTGTGGGGGTGTTATGCCAGCTCCTTCACAGAGTAGCTACCTACCCAATGGATGACCCTCACAGGTGTGAACCGAGTGGGTCCAGTTTATCAACTGTTCTTGCCCCAAAGAATGCAGCTAGTATCACTTCTATTAGCTCATGGCTTTTGAAAATATTATTGGTCCCCAAAGGAAAATAGTAGTTGGTCAAAGGAGTGCCAGCTTGGCCCAGGGAAGGAGACATGAGCAAAAGAACAGCCCCCAGGATGTCCTTGAAGGATCTGAAGGAGTCCTGGTAAAACTGGGTTGAGTTGTAGGATGAAGGTTAAAGAAGGGGTGGGAGGCAGAGAGGAGGAGCGAGGTGGATCATGAGCTTTATTAAAATGTATTTTTGTAACTGAGTTGAAAATAGGCACACCAACTTCATTCTGACTGTTCCATCTCATGACGTACGTAGCCTTGCTTGTGTGGGCCTTTCCATTCAGCACATCTCCATGGCAACGGACCACTTCTCATTCACGCCATCTCCACAGTTACCTTGTTGGGCTCATTCATGACTGTTGCCATGGAGACAGGCCCATTGATACAATCTTGAGTCTTTGGAACTTTGGTTTCCAGAATGTTGGCCTTGGGGTAGGAATGGGATTATGGTAAGGAAGTGGGATGCAGGGCTTTCTGGGATGAGCTGGGGTCTAAGGACTTAAACTATAGCAAGAGGAAGATGAGGTGGTGGAAGGTGGGGGAGAGGACAAGAGGAACATCACTCCTGATTTTGGCATCTGAGATGTCAGGTCTTTGAACAATCCCATGTGTGTCTGTGTGGTGTCTTCTAGGACAAACAGAGCAGGTGCTTGGATGTGTCTTTGTTAGCATTTGTGCTCCAGCACTCAGCACAGTGCATAAGAGAGTAAAATTACCCTACAAATAATGACTAAATATAATAAAGTTTGTTGCTCACAAACTGCCCTTGATAAATTGTAAAATAAAACCCAGAAGCCTTAGAACTTCCAGAGGCACCTGCCACTGTATTACTGCCCATTCCTCAGCGTCTGTGCCCATACAGTGCCTCCCCTCATGTTCCCACAGGTGACTTGTACATGCACCTAAAATGAAACTTCCACTTGTACAAATGCCACTCCTTGCTGCCTACTGAGAGATGTCCTCGTGCCAACCCTTTCCTTTCTTTCCAGCATCATCATGTTTTCCAATCCTACTGGGTTATTCCCAGCAGCATAAAATCTTCTGTTAGTGTCCTATCTTCAAAAAAGAAAACAAACCTCTGAACTCCACTTTCGTCACCAGCTAACACCCTATCTCTCCCTGTCTGCCTTTCACAGCGAAAGTTTTTTTTTTTTTTTAATCTTCATCTGAGGAGGTACTTACTGATTTTGGAGAGAAAGGAAGGGAGGTAGAGAGAGATACTGATGTGGAAGAGAAACATCAATTGGTTCCTCCTGAATGCACCAGACTGGGGGTTAAACCCGCTGCCTTTTGGTGCATAGGATGATACTCCAACCAACTGAGCCACTCAGCCAGGGCTCATAACAAAACTATTTAATAAGAACTGTTCATAATCCCTCCAACAGCCCTCTCCCTTCTACCCCTACTCAAAGCAGCTCTGGCTAGGATTGCCAAAGACTTCCATGTTGCTAAATCTAACGGTCTATTCTCATTCCTCATTTAAGTCAACTCATTGGCATCAGTTGACACTAATGATCATTCCCTCTGACTTGAAGTGTCTTAAGACTTTCCTCACAAGGCTTCCAGGACCCACATGTATCCCCCATCCACTCCATTTCAGTCTCCTTTTGCTATTTCTTTCCCATCACCCCAACTACTTTAATGATGGAGAGCCAGCCTCACGCTCAGTCCTTTGTGCCCTTTTATATCCTCTTCCTTATCCAGTTTCACGGCTATAAATAACCTCCACAGGCTGATGACTCCTGCATTTCCACCTCCAGCCCTGTCTTCTCTTCCTGAACTTCAGGCTCCAAATATTCAAAGGCCAACATGGCAGCTCTATTCACGAACAGGCAGGTAAAACTTAGCATGTCTGCAGCTGAACTCCTGGCCCCCTCCCACCCCCACCCCTATCCCTAGCCCATCTTAGTTGATGGCAAATCCATCCTCCCAGTAACTTCTCAAACAGTGTTCCTGTCTTTTTTTCACTTCTGCTTTAATAATTCTTTTTCTGTTAAATTTGATTCTACTATGGTAAGAACACTAACATGAAACCTAACTTCTTAACAAAATCTTCAGTGTACTCTACAGCATTGTCAATAATAGCTGCAATGTTGTACAGCAGAACCCTAAAGGTTACTAATTTTGCTTAACTAAGACTTCATGCCCACTAGTTAATAACTCCTCCAGCCTCCTCCCATTCCCATCCCTTAGAAACACCATTCTAATCTACAAGTCTATTAATTCAACTGTTTTAGGGACACCTTGTACAGTGGAATCACACAGTAGTTGTCTATCATCTGTGACTGGCTTATTGCACTCAGCAAAAGGCCTTCAAAGTTCACCCATGTTGTTGTCACATACTGCAGAACCTCCTCCTTTTTTCAATACTGAGTACTAGCCCATTGGATGTATATACCACATTTCCTTTATCTGTTACTCTGTCAACAAACATTTAGGTTGTTTCCACTTCTTAGCCACTGTGAATAGTGCTGCAATAAACATGGGGTGCTAATATCTCTTCAAGATCTTCATTTCAGTTGTTTTGGATAAAGACCCAGAGTGGCACTGCCAGATCATATAGTAGTTCTATTTTTAATTTTTTGAGGAAACTGTTTTCCATAGTGGGTGCACCATTTTGCATTCCTGCCGACCATGTACAAGGGTTCCAATTTCTCCATATCCTCTTCAATGCCTGTTTCTTCATTTTGTTTTTAATCATAGCCATCCTGCGAACGCAAAGGTCGCAGGTTCGATTCCCCAGCCAGGGCACATAACCAGGTTGCAAGCCAGGTCTCCAGTCAGGTCTGTGGCTGGAGGCAGGTGAAAAGCAACCATACATTGAAGTCTCTCTCCCTCTCTGCCTCTCTCCCTTCCCCTCGTTCTAAAAATAATGGAATAAAATCTTAAAAAAAAAAAAAAAAAAAAAAAGCCATCCTGACAGGTGTGAGGTGTATCTAATTGTGGTTTTGATTGAATTTCTCTGACAATTAGTGATGTTGAACCGTTTTTACACACCTGTTGACCATTTGTATGTCTTCTTTGGAGAAATGTCTATTCACGTCCTTAGCCCATTTAAAAATCAGGTTATTAGGTTTCTTGCTATGGAGTTGTAGGAGTGTGGTCTATGTCCTTCTGCCACCTGATGATGAAATGTTCCCTACGGGGCTGTCCCTAACAGTAGCCACTGGCCACGTGTGGCTCCTGAGCACCTGAAACATGGCTAGTGTAAGTGAGAAACAGAATTTTACATTTTACGTAAGAATTTAGAATGGTTGTTCCTCAAAAAATGAAACATAAAATTATCTTATGATCCAGCAACCCACTTCTGGGGATGAAGCCAAAAGAATTCAGAGCAGGGATTTGAGATAGTGGTACACCTGTGTTCAGAGCAGCATTATTCCCAACACTGAGAAGGTAAAAGCAACACAAGTGTCTGCTGACAGGTCAATGAGTAAACAAACTGTAGTATAGCCACACAGTGGAATATTATTTAGTCTTTAAAAGGAAGGAAACTCTGACACATGCTGCAACAGGGATAAATCTTGAGGACATTATGCTAAGTGAGATAAACCAGTTACAAAAGACAAATACTTCCATTAATATGAGGTCCCTAGAGTAGTCAGATCCATAGACAGAATGAATGGTGGGTACCAGGGGCTGGGGGAGGAAGGTAGGGGGAGTTAGTGTTTAATAGGGATAGTATTTCAGTTTTGCAAAATGAAAAGAGTTCTGGAGATGGCTGATAGATGCTTTAGGAGGTGGCAGCCACTTGTCCAAGTCAAAAAGCAACTGCCAAGAACTTGCTGGACCTTGGCAGTCAGCCAGCTACCAATCTGTCACTTGCATCCGGAGGGCTGCAGGAAAAGCGTGCATTCACCGTGCAGGTCTGTGCTGCTGCACACGCTCCGTGTCCAGGCCCTGGGGGGTTTCCACTCCACTGGGCAGGGAGAGGAAAGGAAAGCTGCCACGCATGCCTAGCAGCTGCTGTGGCAACAGCAGGAGAGAGCCAGTGTGTCCAATAGCTGAGAGTGGGGGTACCTGGCTCCCCAAATGGAACAACAGTCCATCAAAAGCCCATTTTGAAGGCAGCAAGGCAGGTGCTATCCGACCAGTGGCAGAGACTCCGTTCCTGTCCAACTCTAGATGCAAGTGCCTGACTTTCTGGGGGTGAACTGGCTTGGGCTTGCAGACCTCCAGCTCCAGCTCTGTCAGCTGCTCTCCTAGTCCCATGAGGTTTTCTTTCCTGGCACTTAGCATGGTGGAAGCTCAAAAAGTATTTTCAACAATGCTTGTGAGGCAGTTAGAGCACATATATGGAGCTGGATTAGACAGGTTCCAGTCCGAGCTCTGCTGCTTACTGTGTATCCTTGGGTGAGTTACTTAACCCCTCTGTGTTTCAACTCCTCTGCGGTTTTATCATAGAAAACAATGAAATTGGTTAATGTACTTAAAAAGTCTGTATGACCGTGACTGGTACATTGTAAGTGGAATGAAGCCCCAGGATATTAACTTTCCCAGGTCACACAGCAAAGCTGGGGGCAGTTTGCTCCAGGTCCCCAGAGGCCAGAAGTTGAATTCCAAGGTGCATTCTGGATGTAGTGAGATAAATGGTGACCTCCTTCCCCCAAAGAACAGGTCTACATCCTAATCCCTGGAAACTGTGAATGTGGCCTTATTCAGAAAAAGGGTCTCTGCATGTGTGACTAAGTTAAGAATTTGACAGAAGAAGTTTATTCTTGGATTATCCAGGTGGGCCCTGGATACATATCACATGTATCCTTATAAGAGGGGGACAAAGAGTTTTGAGAAAGAAGAGGATGAGGCCACCTGCCCAGATTGGAGTGATGTGGCCATGGGCCAAGGAATGCCTGAAACCACAAGAAGCTCGAAGAGGAAGGAATGGATTCTCTCCCAGAGTTTCATAGGAAGCACGCACAACCTATGATATCTTGATTTCAGATTTCTATCCTCCAGAATTGTGAGAAAAGGCTTTCCAGTGAGAGGATCTTCAATATAGTTAGAGATGACACAGGTAAGGTGGGCAAAGGCCAGATGTCACAGGGTTTCCAATGTCCTGCTAAGAGAAACACATCATCTTGGGAGGCTGTTACAAGGGGAACAACTTAGATGAATATTCTGTGTAGTTAAGGGTTAATAACTAAGGCAGGGGTAGGGAAACTGATGTATTCAAATCCTGCCTGTTACAAAGAAAAACCTGGCCCTTTATTACTTCTGGGAGATCATTCTCAGTCTCAGGCACATCCCACCTGATAAGCCCATGGCAGGCAGTTTATGCTAATAATGTAACTGGTGGTGAACACCTGTTTGTGTTCACCTGAGGCCCTGGGCCGTGCCGTATCTGTTTGTTCTCTGGAGTTGATGACCAAGCAGTTAGCCAGCCCAGGGTGCTCCATGCCTCTGTGATCCAGTCACAACAAAAACCCTGCGCATCCCTGGTTGGCAGTACATCATGCATGCTGTCACACCCCATTGCTGGGAGAACTGAATGCTGTCCACACAACTCCACTGGAGGGGAAAACTGGAAACTTGTGCCTGGTTTCTCCTAGATTCTGCCCTAAGTACCTCCTACCGTGCAGATTTTCATCTGTGTTCTTTCACTGTAATAAACTGAGTATTACAGCAATACTGGGTCCTATAAGCCCTTCTAGCAAGTCATCAAACCTGAAGGTGGTCTTGTAGACAGGTGACACATAGTCTTATGGCCTTACACCTGCCTCAGACCAATAAAATTCCTGTTTTGGTTGCATGTCAAGAGAAAATAACTCCACCTGACATATGTGCTTGCCAGGCACAGGATTTTAGAAGAATCTGAAAGACAAAACTGTTGCCTGTCTCCAAGTAACTTGGAGGATAGAGGGCAAAACAGAAAGGAGATCAAATTAGTATGCCAAGTATTTTAATGACAGGAAGTTCGATGTAGTGCTAGTGGGCTCATTTCTTTCTTTCATTCTTTTTTAATCCTCACCTGAGGACATTTTTTCATTGCTTTTAAAAGAGGAAGGGAGAATGAGAAATAGCAATGTTACAGAGAAAAATTGATGTGAGAGAGAAACACCTGATTGGTTGTCTCCCATATGTGCCCAACTGGGGCTCGAACTTACAACCCAGGTACATGTCCTGACCGGGAATCAAACCCACAACCTTTTCATTTACGGGATGAGGCTCTACTCAACTGAGCCATACCAGCCAGGGCAAGTACTCACTTCTTTAACTTCTGGCTAGGGATGGGGACAACTCACAGTATGTAGCTCATAGATTAAGTTAGTGGGGTGGGATGGGTGTGTGTGTGTGTGTGTGTGTGTGTGTGTATGCATGCTGTGTATCTCAGGGGAGAAGAAGGTATATGGAGCAGCTAATGCTGCATGGGCCATGGTTGAGTCTCAAAGAAAATTTCCTTTCAGAAACTCTACCTAAAGCAATGTGACATTTTGGGTACCCAGAACTACTCCAAGAAATGAATGAGGCTCCTTGCCAATTTTGGCTAAAATCAGAAATACTGTCCAAGGAAATCTGTACTTTACCATCGGATTTTCCACCCTCCTGGAAAGGCCCCTAACCAAGAATTCACTGTTCTCCCTTCCCTTTCACACCATCCTTAGTAACAATCAAAATAGCCAACATATGCCAAGCAACTACTTCTAGATGCTCTGCTATTTTATATAATCCACACGACAGAATTCCATTTCTAGCAATATGGCAGGTCAGGCCATCAGACTAACCCTCTTGCTGAAAACAATCATGAATTCTGCATAAAATCCTAATACCCTTTCATTGAAGCACTGAAGGCCTGACCATTTAGTAGATCATTATCCACCCCTAATTTATCTGAAATCAGGAACCTCCCGAGAGGTAGGCAGAACATCAAAGCCACTTTTGCTGAGGGCATGTCCCTAACCAGGAAAAATGCTACTTCAGTTTTCAACGGTTCTCCTGGACAGCAGGAGTGGAAGGCAAAGCCCAGGACCCACTTAAGATAGAGAGTCTAAAAGGAGACCCCCTGGATGAGGATGGGACCCCCAAAGGGCAAACCTGGAGTAAATTTACTCCATCCTTCCCATGCCAAGAGATGCTGAGGGAAGTTACTTTGACACTTAGTAGAGAAGACAAACAGAAGTTTTGGAGCCATAACCACAAGCTAGCCTTTGCAGACACTGGTACCCTGACTCCTCTGGTCAAAGATTCCCAGTGACTCGGAATGGGAGTGCGCAGGTACCTGGAATGAGTATATCCAGACCTTCATCTCAACCTCAAAGAACTGACCCCAGCATTGTTCTAAGGAAAATGAGCTTCTCGCAATCAAAAAATAATAAAACACTCAGGGAAACAAGAGGCTGCAAGGAAAAAGCCATAAAGAATTTAGGTGTTTAAATTATCAGGCACTGATAATTCTTTGAATATTATGTTTAAGGAAATATAAGATGTACTTGCAAATACCTACAGAGCAATTCTTAACGAGTGATGATTTTGCTCCTAAGGGGATATCAAGCAGTATCTGAGGACATTTTTGGTTGTCATTCTGGGAAGGGAGATGCTATTGGCGTTTGTGGGCAGAGGCTGGGGAGGAGGGTGCTCAACACTGCTGCTGACCCAGGGTGACCCCTTCCAACAAAGTATTATCTAGCCCCAAATGTCATCAGTGTCAAGGCTGGGAAACCCTACTGTAGAAAAACTAAACTACTAAAAAGATGAAGCAAGTTTGAAAAGGGTCAGATAGAACTCATAGAGATGAAAAACTTAATACTAGGAATTAGAAACATAATGAACACGGTTAACAACAGATTAGACACAGCTAAAGATGGAACCAGCAAGCCAGGAAGAGGCAGGGACAGTTATTCTCCTCATTGGACAAACAGGTACACTGAGGCATAAGCGGTTGCCAGCATCTTGCTTGCTGGGAGGAAGTCAGTTGCAGTCTGGTGTCTAACTGAAGATCCATGCTGCTAACCACCCTGCCATTTGTTCAAGCCCAAGAGAATGGTTTCCTCTCCCTTCCCATGTCTGAATTTCCTTCCCACTTGCTATTTTCTTTGGCAAAATATTTTGAGGAAAATAGAATTTGTCTAAAGTGCCTGACAGAAAGATAGTATGTCGCATTAGCATTCAGGGAACAATGCCTAGGGGGGAAAAGCAGTGATTTTCATCTCTAAAGCATTAACCTTCTTTTAACTAATTGTGTCTCCAGTTTACTGTGAAGGGATTTGGGGTATTTATCCTTATACAAAAAAAAAAAAAAAAAGGACTAAAGGTACCTGTAAAAGCCATCCCCCCCTGTGAACCACTGAAGGTGGGTGTGCGGGGTTCAAGGCCATCGCCAGCCCAGAGTCCTTATTGCAGGATCTTGAACAAGTTACTGAACTTCTCAGTCCTTCAGTTTCCTCATATGTAAAATATGGGTAATAATAGCTTTTGCCTTACAGGCTCTTTGTGAAGATTGAATGAGTTAATACTTTGTAAAGGGTTCAGAATAGTGTCTGGCTTATATTATAGTTAAATGCTGGTTGTTATTTTTATTATAATGTAAGAGCATTATTAGGCTATCCAGGGCAGGTGTGTCCAGACCGAGGCTCTGTAGGGGCAGGAGCCAGGCCCGACTCATTGACCACTGCACAGGGCCTGGCACAGAGCAGGAACCCAGGATGCGATTTTTGAATGCGTGAAGAATTTCTCCTTTACCTGCCAATATGTCCCTAAACAGAATGAAAACCCTGACTACCACTCATGGAGAATTTACCCTGGAACAGGTCGCCTTGTTGGGCAGGTGACATCCTTACAAAAGAGTTGGGAGACAGGTAGTATCACCAGATAAGGAAACTGAGGGTCAGAGACAGCCCACAGCCAGCGAGGGGAAGAACCGGAACTTTTACCATGTCCATCCTGATTCCCGAATTCAACTGCTCAGCCACTTTTTGTCACCTGGACGCTTCTCTTCACCTGGCCTTCCTCAGGGGTTGCACAGCTAACTCATAGGCATTAAGAGCCTTCTTGCTTCCACTTCTTTGTTTCTCCTTCAACCCTGTATCTTTGTCTCCCTTTCAGGCTCATTTCTGGCTTCCTACGGGAGAAATTATTTAGTTCAGTGTCTCAGTTTCCCTGCTCATAAACAGGGGATAATAATGGTGTCTTCCTCCTAGAATGGTCGGCAGTGCCTCACACTGATCAAGCCTCCATAAAAGCAATCATCTCTATTCCACTTGTCCTCCCTGACCACGGGGTTCACACCTTCCAACTGGCTTTACCACCCTTTGGACTAGGTCTAAGAGCTTTGCCTGTTACCTGTCCTGTCCCCCACTGACCTAACCAGCAACTTCTCCTCAAAGCCTTTGACACTGCTCTCTTGAGCGCGCTCTCTCCTCCCCCGCCCTCTCTCCCTCTCTCTCTCTCCTTGCAGCCTCTTCAGCCACTAAAATTAGCTCCATCTCCAGTCCGCGTCCCCAGCGCGCCTGTCCTGGTTTCTCTCTGGGCTCCCAGCCACTTGCGATATTGTGTCTCAGATGCCACACACTGCCTTCCTGATACCACAGCCATTGCCTAAAACAAGGGGTATTTTGAGATGCAGGAGCGGGTGGGGTGGGAAGGATTTCACACATGTTCCTCTTGGTGTGTTTAAAATAAAGCTGACACAAGAGCTGTCTGCCCCCACTGTGCCCCTTACCCCCATTTCCAGTTTCGAAATGTCAGAAGAAAGCTTTAGTCAGTGAGACCTCCAGGGCCCCAGTGAGTTCATCTTGATTTTCAAAACTGGGAGAACAATGATCCAGCAATTCCACTGGTTTACACTCAAAAGAACTGAAAGCAGGGACTCAAATAGATACTTGTACACCCGTGTTCATAGCAGAATTATCTGCAATTGTCAAAAGATGAAAGCAGCCCAAGTGTCCATTGATGGATGAATGGCTAAGTAATATACAGTCCATCCATACAATGGAGTATTATTCAGCCTTAAAAAGGAAGAAAACTCTGACACATGCTACAACATGGTTGAACTTGAGGACATTGTGCTGAGTGAAATAAGCCAGTCACAAAACAACAAACACTGTATGATTCAATTTATATGAGGCCCCTAGAGTTGTGAGATTCATAGACAGAAAGTAGACGGTGAGTGCCAGTGGCTGGGGGAGACATGAAATGGGGAGTGAGTGTTTAATGGAGACAAGAGTTTCAGTTTGGGAAGGTAAGAAAGATCTAGAGATAAATGCTTGTACCACAATGTGAATGTACTTATTGCCACTGCTCTGGACAGTTAAAAATGGTAAAGATGCTAAATTTTAACACATATGCATTTTACCACAATTAAAATTTCCTGAGAAAAGGAAGAACAGTGAGGCCAGCTGGTCAGGAGGAAGCAGACAGGCATGTCGTGGAGGAGGGAGAGTGCCTTGGAGGACTGTGCAGGGGTGGGCACCCTGCTACCTACCCAGGTCAGGGGCTGGAAGCCCTTGGAGCATTATCTAGGACAGTTCACTCCTTTGATGACTTATTGAGCACCTACTGTGTGCCAGTCCCTATTCTGGGCTCTGGGACATGCCAGTGAACAAAACAGACAAGCCCCATCCTCATGGGGCTGACATCCTAGTGGGAGAGACAGATGATAATCAAGGTTGTTAAAAAGTGTGGTTTGGCATTTGCTCATCAGGGAGATTGAGGGAGTGGGAGTGTCAGGAGCAGGAGCGGGCAGGGCAATTACAGTTTTGAAGGGCATTTGAGCAAAGACCCAAAGGAAATAAGGGTGGAGTCATGCTGAGACCTCGGGGAAGAACATGCCAGGCAGAAGCAGAAGATACAGCCTGTTCAAAGGTGCTGGACCACACTGTGTGTTTCAGGAACAATGGGGAGGCCTCTGTGGCTGAAGCTGAGGGAGGAAGGAGGAGAGTTAGGGTGGATGAGGGCTGACAGGACAGGGAAGAACAGATTGGATCTTGTGGGCCAAAGGGAGGACTTGGGCCTGTACTGAGTCAGGTGGGAGCCACAGAGGTTCTGAGCAGAGCAGAACTGGGCCCAAACTCAGGAGCTATGGGCACCCTCTGACTCCTATTGGGAGAACAGATTGGGAGCCAGACCAGGGTGGGTTTGTGAAGGTGGTAAGAAAAGGGGGATTTCTGGATAGATTCGGGAAGAGTTATCAACAAGATGTGCTAATAGACTGGAGAAAAAGTAGAGTGGAGAGGCTCTGAGATTTGGGGCCCAGCACCTGGAATGATGAAGCCACTTGTACCAAGATGGATGAGGTGGCAGGTTTGGGTGACAATGAGTTTTTTTGTCAGAGTCATACCTGATTCAACATCTCAAGCATCAGCTGAGGAAGATGAACCCCTGGGGACATGGAAACTGGCTTGTACCCAGAACTCTGGGTTAGTGCCTAGAGGTGACCGTGATCGCTGAGGAGTGCAGGTCAGATCCCTGAGCCTCAGAATTTCATCTGCAAATGGGGGCGATCACAGCCCCAACTTTAGAATCTCTGTGAGGCACAAATGAGAGATCTATGCAAAGGGTTCAGACAGCCTGGCTACATGGCTAGTATGTGGTAAATGAGAGCAATTATTATTATTAGCAAGAGAAGGGCTGCTGTGCATCCAGCTAAACCCTCCAGGGCAGCTGGTTAAGAGCATGATCCCGGAGCCAGGCCTCCTGACTGAGATCCCAATTCCACTGCTTCTAGCATGTGGCTCTAGCTTTCCTGAGCCTCAGTTTTCTCATACATGAAATGGGAATGACAACAGCTTACACCTTATGAGGAGGCGGGGACTGAATGAGATGGTCCTCATCAAGTTCTTTAGAGCAGAAGTCTGGCCACAGTAAGCATCATCTAGGTGGCCACCATAACTACTGTCATCTTCATTTGCCCTGCAAAACAACTCTAATAAGCTGGGTTTAACTCCCAGCCCTGCTGCGCACCCTAACCGGGCCTGTCCTTTTTCCCCAGCTATCTAATGGGGACCTGGCCACACCTATCAGGAGAGATATACTGGGAGGATTAAATGAGGTAACTTACTCCAAGGGTTGAGAGCAGCACTAGGCCAATAAGTCCTTAGTGAATGGCAGTGTTAACTGGAACTCCTGCAGGTCCCACAGCTGGACACTACGGAATGCCATGTCTGTCTGACCCCCGGCTCTTGCTCTCTGTCACTGGGCTTGGTCACTGAACCCACAACTTAAAAACATGCGAGCCTCTGCCACGGCTTTAGAAAGGACTAGAGATCCCTGCCTGGTGACCCTGTTGGTTGGAGCATCATCCTTCAAAGTGAAAGGTCGCTAGTTCCATCCCTGAACAGAGCAGGTTCATTCAGTCCCTAGTTGGGGCACGTACAAGAGGCAATTAATCAATGTTTCTCTCCCTCTCTTTCTCCTTCCCTTTCCCCCTTCCCCTCTCTCTAAAAATAAATAAATAAAATATTTAAAATTAAAAAAAAAAAAAAAAAAACAAGGACTAGGGAATGGGAAATTAGGGGCTATTCCCCCAAGCACTGCATTCTGGAAGCCCCAGTGCTCTTGCTGCCCAACACTTCCCAGAATTCCCCTTGACTGGCACCACCCAAGGGAGAGGCCAGGATGGCACGGGATTTTGGATGCTTCTGCATCCGGGCTTCCTCCGTCGCTTCTCTCCTGCTTCAGAGCAACTAGACTGGAGGAAAGGCATCCCGTTCTTCCTGCTCTCTATCCCTCAGCAATGTCCCCGCAAACCTACTGTAAGGCATGGTGCCCTCTACTAGCAGCTATGAATCCATTCATTCAAGAGATGTTTATTGAGCTCCATTGTGAGGGTCCACACCAGACTCTGGCTCAGTCTTTGCCCTTCAGAAGACTGGCGAGTAATACAGAAAGCAAGGGTGGGAGGGTTCGCACAGATGCCACGCACTGCTCATAGAGTGCACCATGAGCTGGCCTCATGGTGCACTTGGGGATGGGAGGTGAGAAGGACTTTCCGGGGACAGAGACAGTATCAGTAAAGATGTACTTCCTTGAGTCCTGTGAGTGGCCCCCTAGCAACTCGGTCCCCTCTAGACCCCTGGTGCTGGCACAAAAGGAAGAAGACCTCCATTCTTTCTTTCTTTTTTTCCCTTATTGTGGGACAGCTTGAAGATGGTAATTTCCCAAAGATATTCTCCTAAATGAACTTCTAAAAGTTTTAATGTTGTTCATGTAATTATCATGGAGCTAAAGTGTTTTCCTTTTCATTAGAAACTTTTTAGGAGCAGAAACCCATACAATAGTCACCCCTTCTCTATGGGGGATACAATCAGAGACCCCAATGAATGTTGAAACCATAAATAGCACCAAATCCTATATGTGCTATGTTTTTCCCTCTACGCATGTACTTACTATAAAGTTTAATTTATAAATTAGGCACAGCAAGATATAACAAGAATAACTAATAAAATAGAACAATTAAAAGATATATAAGCCCTGGCTGGCAGCACAGTGGATAAGGCGCAGGCCTGAGAACCCAAAGGTCACTGGTTCGATTCCCTAGCCAGGGCACATAACCAGGTTGCAAGCCAGGTCTCCAGCCAGGTCTGTAGCTGGAGGTAGGTGAAAGGCAACCATACATTGATGTTTCTCTCCATCTCTCTCTTCCTCTCTCTTTGGAAATAATAAGTAAAATATTAAAAAAAAAAAAAAAAGAAGAAGAAGAACTTATGTTAGCCCTGGCTGGTGACACAGTGGATAAGGTGCTGGCCTGCGAACCTAAAGGCCACTGGTTTGATTCCCCAGCCAGGGCACATAACCAGGTTGCAAGCCAGGTCTCCAGCCAGGTCTGTAGCTGGAGGCAGGTGAAAGGTAACCATACATTGATGTCTCTCTCCCTCTCTGCCTCTCTCCCTTTCTTTCTCTCTAAAAACAATAAATAAATAACTAAATAAAAATAAGTCTTAAAAAATTATGTGCATGTCAAAAACTTTGATCTTTTCACTTAAAGGGAATACTTTATGGCTTCTCTCTGGCATAACTGAATTGTCAGCATCACTACTCTCATGTTTTGGGGCCATTATAAAGTATTAAATAAGGATTTCTGACAACTGAGACAACTCCTAAGTGACTAATGGGCAGTGAGCATCTACAGCCTGGACACCTGGGCAAAGGGATGATTCACATCCCAGGCAGGACAGAGAAAAACATCAGGAGACTTCCTCGAGTTACTCAGAATGGCATACAATTTAAAACTTATGAATTGTTTATTCCTGGAATTTTCCACTTAACATTTTTGAGCTGTGGTAGACCATGGGTAACTTAAACCTTGGAAAGCGAAACCATGGATAAGAGGGGGAGGTACTGCACTGAGAAACGCTCATTCTGTGCATTTAGTGAAGTCAAGTCCAACTGGTATTCATCATCCATAAATTCAACTATACAACCTCAGGGCAAAAAGAGAGAAATGCAATTAAATTAAATGGTATTCACAGTCTTTCTAGTCTTGCTGTTATTCCAGTCAATGAATTTATTTATGATTCTGCATAAATGTGAGACAGACAACATCAATCTGATATCCTTGATGTAAGCATCTCAATATATGGCTAATAATTTTAATACTTAAAGATGTGAATTATATGTCTACCAGTTTTTTCAAAGCAAAATAAGCCACTTATTATGTGGGGGAGCCTGTTTTTAAATTAGTCAGCACCCATGCCATCCTAGATGTTAAGTACTTTAAATATCATATTTGAATAAGAATACACTAGACACATAGGAAGACAACATATTCCAGACTAAGGCAACAGTATGTGCAAAAGTCCTGGGGTGAATGAACAGATGCTGTGAATAGAGGAGGCGGGGATTCCTTTCCCCCTTTTTCCTTTAAAATGAGGCAGTGAATAGAAGCAAGCCTAGCTCTGCAGTGGGGCAGACCTGCATCCAAATCCTAGCTCCAGGACTTCCTACTTGTGTGATTTTTGGACAAGTAACTTTTCTCTGAGTCTAGTTTTCCTCATCTGAGGCAATATTATTGGAGCTGTGGGAAGGCTTGAAGGTGGTAAGATGCACAAAGGGCCTCATACACAGTAGGTGCTCAATTAATGCCAACTTCCTTTCTCTGAGGTTGAGCTCCCCAACTGGCCTGGATTTCCACAAACTTGGAAATGCAGGAGGGAAGAGGGGTAGCTGAAAATGAAGGCAAAAACACAAAAAAAGAGTTGGGGTAGGAAGGAGAGGGTGAAGAAAAAGTCTCCATCAGATGCTCATCAGCCTGGCCTCTGTCCCCTAAGGCAATAGAATTGAAACAAGCTTTCCATCTAGCTCTGATCGGGAGTGGATAACATTAAAAAACAAAACAAAACAAAAACAAAACTCAAAAGCCCCAGTGACACAGGGAATCAGGCTGTGGCTGTGAACTACGCTGGGTCAACATGGTTAGCAAGAAATCTGTTCTTTTGCTCAACTGCCCATGAGAACTCAGAGCTCAGATTGCAAGTTGAGATTGCGTAGAAGCTGAAGGCACCTGAAGAGGCTGTGTAATCTTCCCCACTTTTATTTCCAGGTGGTTGTGTGCCGGGCCCTGAGCTCTTAGCAGAAGCTTTGAAGGCATTTTTTGTCCCTTTCACTGTGTGAGTGATGCAGTAATAACAACACATCACCATCCCCATTTCTTGATAAGAGGAACGAAAAGGGAGGGGAGGGAGTGGCAGTGTTGGCTAACAGAAGCCAGGCAGAAGGCTTCAGGGGACAGGAGTCGGGGCCCCAAGGAATAACTTCTTGGATACACACACTTTCCAATGTGATGTATTGCTTCTCTTATAAAGAGAAAGGGTCTTTTGTCCCACCCCTTGAATCTGAACTGCCTCATTGCTTGCTTTGGTCAACCGTGGCCCAGTGAGGGTGTGCCTTTCCTGAAACTAGCCCTCCAGAGGCCTGTGCACTTCTTCTTTCTCCTAGAACCCTGTTTCTGCCACATGAGCAAGCCCAAGCTGGCCTGCTGCAGTGTGAGACACCATGTGAAGCAGAGCACAATGGCCCCAGCCAAGGTCACCCCAGACAGAGGAGCCACCCAACTTTCCCACAGCTGGCCACAAATGCATGACTGAGCTCAACTGAGACCAGATGAAGCATCTAGCTGAGCCTCGTCTACACAGCCAACCTGCAGAACGAGCTAAATAAACGCTGTCACTTTGAGCGAATGGGTTTCTGGGTTGTTTGCTATGCAGCGCTATTACTGTAACAATACATTAAGTGATACAAAGGGACATAAAGAAGACAGCGTTATCAGATGAATTAAACAGTTAAAAAATAACTTATAATCCTTTCCCAATTTTTCAGCAAGTTTTTACTTATTTATTTACTTACTTATTTAGAGGGGAACTGGAGGTAGAAAAAGGGAGTGATACATCAGTGTGCAAGAGATACATTGATCGGTTGCTTTTTGCACACCCCCAACTCGGGGCTTGGCCTGCAAGGCAGGCATGTGGCCTGACTGTGAGTCCAACTGGCAACCTTTCAGTTTGCAAGCTGAAGCTCAACCCACTGGGACACACCTCTGGGCATGAGATATGCACAGAAGCCCAGCAGACGGCTTCTGGGAAAGACTTCGCTTTGCCTGATACAGAAGTTGATAGAGGTGAATGGAGTCATCTTATTCCTGCTTCTTTCTGCCTTGAATGTGGACACGATGCTAGGAGCTCCAGGCACTATTTTGCAACCCTGAGGTAAAGGCGAAAAGACTCACAGAGATGCCAGCCATACGCCAGTACCCACCCCCAAAGGCTTCTGTAACATCGAAAAGGGAAGCACCTATTTGTGTAAGTTGCAATGAGTTCTATTTTCTGTAACTTGCCACTGAATACACTTCCAATACATCTTTCAAAACTTCCCCCATTCCTGGGCCACACAAGACTCCACCGTGGGATGTTAGGAGCCCCATTTCTTCTTTCTCTGTCAGGCATGAACACACAGGTCGCTGTGCT
Source organism: Noctilio leporinus (assembly GCA_004026585.1). Lineage (NCBI taxonomy): Eukaryota > Metazoa > Chordata > Mammalia > Chiroptera > Noctilionidae > Noctilio > Noctilio leporinus. The sequence continues at coordinate 56,324 of PVIW01004369.1, forward strand.
GTACTCAGTGGAGAGGCTACTCTGAGGACGCAACTCTCACTACACAGTGAGAGAAGCCCAGTTTCCTCATTTCTCCCCTCCTGGAACAAATTCTACTCATCATCTCTGGTCACTGGACAATAAAAAATGTCACTAACAACAACAAAAAAAGTCACTAACTCATCCCCAGCCCCAGGTCCTAAAACCCACCTAGATCCTGTTTGGCTTCGAATTTCCATGCCTCTAATTTGCTCCAACCTCTGCTATACTCTGCACAGAGATCCTATGACCCATTAGGCCAGGAAGGAAGGGAAATCCTTGTCTCTGGAATATCAACGGAGCCCAAAGTCCCCAAAGGGCCAGGGTCTGGTTTCAGCTGCTTCTCATTCATCCCTTTCCTGTAGAGCAGCTGTTCTCACTTCCTATCTGGGGCCCACAGGATGAGCTTTATTTCCTCTCATGGCTGATGCTGAGAGATGAATCGATATTCAAAATGCTTCATCAGGCGCTAGGCAGTGGAGCCCCACTTCATGGCAGCCTTAGGTAAGTGTAAGCAAAAAGGCTGACTAGGTGCATGTTGTGCCTGCATCCTGCCCTGCCCACTACAAACATCTATGGTGTTCTGGGCACAGAAGTGTGCTTGGCCTGAACGCAGGGCAAGCTGGGAGAGCCAGAGAGCTCATGCCCCAGAAGGATGCCCCATTCCAGCTCCCTCAATCCTTAGGGAGCTGCCCTTGAGGAGCATGCTTCACTCAGCCTCTCCAAGTTCACCAGAGATTAAGCAAATGCTAGTTGCCTGCAGTAGTGACTCATTCATTCCCTGGTGCAACCTTTACTGGCCCCCTTCTCTTCCCTCTCTTAGTCCTCTGTTCCCCAAGCTACGTTTCCTGGGATCTCCAAACTGGTGGCCCGCAAATCTTTGTCTCAGGGTCAGTTTAGATTCTGGGTTGTAAAATCCGGAATCTGACTGGCTGTTTTAGGCATACTGGAGATTTTTAGGAAGCTCAGTTAATCAACAGGAGGAGGCCAGAGGAGGTGTGCTAGGAAAACAAGTAGGAGCCATGCAGCCAGATCGACCCCCCTCGCAGCAGGCTGCCGCAAAGCAACCCGGAACATCCCTTCATTTTGGAGTCACTTACTGTCTTCAGATTCCCGAGTGGGGAAGCGTGTGACTATTCGCTTTCAATCTCGTGCCCTATCTGTCAAAGGGTGGAGGGCAAGAGACCCTCCCCGCCCTACAACCTTTGACCTGGGAGTGAGTGCAGCGTCCTATAATCCAGCAGTATGATACATAAAGGTGGGAGTCTTTCCAAATTGGGTCCCCAACCAAGAAGAGCAAATGTTCTTTACAGTTAACTAACTGGTCTATGGAACTGGGCCTGGAGAAATAGTAATAATTATTATCATCATTATAATTATAGTCGTTAGTCTTACAATAGCTAATATCATCAAGCATTTATTCTATGCCAATTTCTAAGTGATTTACAGGTACTAACTCATTGAATTCTACCCTTTAAGTAGGTAGAATATGATTCTCATTTCACAGATGAGGAAACTGAGGCCCCTAGAGGCACCACATCCTTGCTCTTTCTTTAGACCATTCATCCCTAAATACCATCATTAACCTAACCCACCACGTGCCAGGGGTTCACTTACTAACTTTTAAAACAACTCTGCAAGAGAAAGGGTAATATTATTCCCAGTTTCCAGAGGTGAAACTAAGATTCCAGGAGGCACAGTCACTGACCCAAGGTCACACAGCTTGGGAACAGTGGAGCTGGGTTTTGAGTCTGTTCAAGTTCCAAAGCCTGTGATCTTAAGCTGCACGTGTGTAGCCTGGCCGCGCTCTCATCTAGAGCTGCCCGCACAACAAGCACCTGGGTTGCAGAGCCATGTTGTGACACCTTAAAGGCTCTACCTCAGTACCTGTTAACGTAGGTTTCACATTTGAAACCATACCACACCAGACATGTCACTCCCGAGAAGGGATCACTCAGCATTGCACCTCAATTTCTGCCATCCTGGTAGATCAGAGCCCACCTCTGAGAGAGAGAGCTTCTTAAGTGAATTTCTTGTATATTACTGACTACAACCATCTCAAACATCTTCTCCATGTTTCATGAGCATCTGTCCAGACATTTTAGTCTGACATAACTGGAATTTTATTTATGGAGAGATTCAAAATATACAATGTCCATTTTCTTCACGTTTCTAAACATGCCCACTATCTAACCCTTCTGAAAAAAATTTTGTAAAGGAAAGGAGGAAGATCCAGGAAATTAAACTGTTTCCCAGATGGGACCCCCAAACCCATCATATCTCCGGTACAGGTGGTAGAAACTACCAAATGCTTCTTCCTTCCTGTCATTGCCAAACTTCCCAAATTGTGGGGTGTGGGTGAGACTTACTGCTTTCTCTTCTTCCCAGTCACACCTCTGCCACCAAGGCTTCATGCACCCCACAACTTCCCTATGGACAACCAGGGGGGTTCTCCTCTCTTCTGCCGCAATCCACAGAGCTGACTGTGCTTACCTCCCTGTCCACTGCATCTTCCCTTCCTTGATCCGCTTCCTCCCTCTGGTTCCCAAGTGTGGGTGCTTCTCTGACCATGGGCTCCTGTCTGTACCCCATCATGTCTATAGGCCTCAGTCACTTTCCAGCTTTAACCAACCCTTCTGCCGATGTCTCTCCACCTAAGTTTTCACCATTTCTCCATCTGCCTGCTAAGCAATGTTTCAACTTCAGTGTCTTGCAGGAACCTCCACAGGACTGAAATAAGTTTGCATGAGAAGTGCCCTGTGCTCCTGTAATGGCATCACCATTATACCAGCCAGTAGTTGATTGTCAAGTTCTGGTCTGTTCCTTTTTCTGGCAAAACAGACCTAAAATTCACCTTTTCTTTCTTATTTCCATTATCATCCTAAAGCATCTTGCTTCTACGATTTAACTCCAATAGTCAGGAATCTTCCTCCCTTACCCTTCCTTCCAATCTTCTCCTTCCTTTTGACTACATTTCACTGAGCCTCTACTATATACTAAGACATATACAGTCTAATCCTTACCTCAACTGAATGAGGCAAGTAATATGAGCCTCATTTTACAGATGAGTAAACTAAGAACAAGGGAAGCTAAATCATTTTTCCCTAAGTCACACATCTTTGGCATGACAGAGTCAGGATCTGAACCCACATCCCCAAAGTAATGCTGTTTCTTACATGGGAGAATTACATTCTGGTTCTGAAGTCAGTGCACTAGGGAAGAATTGCATATACTCAAAAATTCTGAAAACCCCTAAAATTATCCATCAAGTACAGTATACATTGTTTCATGTATTTAAGCCTGGACAGCAATAAGTATGTATAATGTGTACAGTAATATGTGATATAAAAGATTAAGACTAATATGCCATATGTGACAGACATTGCTAACTGTCTCCATAGTCACTTCCCTCTTACATCTTACCTAGAGGCAGAGCCAGATTCCCATAAAAAGGCCAAAACATCAGATACTCATGTTTTTGGTCTTCCCTGAAGCTAGAAATGGTCATGTGGCTCATGTGTGGCCAATAAGATGTAGAGAGAGGTCTGTTGGGAACTCCTGGGGAAGGTTTTTCCTTCTAGATAAAAAGAGAAAAGCCCAATGAAGGTTATCTCTTCCCACCATTAATTTCTTTATTTTGGATGAGAACATAAGAGGAGGAGATGTGGCAGCTATTTTGAAAACCTGAGGTGACAAAGCATGAAGTCAAAATTCAACCCACTAAAGAAAGTGAAGCAGAAGATGGAAGGACATCACCGGGCTACTCAACTAACTCTGGTCCACTGATCTGTGCATGTCTAAGTCAGGAGGCACAAACCTCTACTTAATGCGAACGCCCCTTCTAGCTGTCACTTCTGTCACTTGCTGAGAAAAGCATCCCCTGCTCTGGGTTCTATGCAGAACACGTATCATGCATGTTCCTTGGAAAAAGTTCATTAAATGGCATGGCAGGTAGAAATGACCTCATGGTTTAATTATTATATTCTTCCTTTTTGTATGTGTGCCAATTACATATCAATGATTTTATGTAAGTCAAATTTGCATGGGATGCAATTCTTCTGCACACTTTACAATTTTGGCTTTGAAAATGTCCTATTCATCTAAACTCCTCAGTGTACTTCACAAAGACCTCATCTGATCCCTCCTGTGCACTTAATCTTATAATTGTTCCATTTAACATTCCTGGAATACCAACACGAAGCAAGGAAAAACAACATCAGGCACATTTTAATGCCCAAAGCAGGATTTAAGAGTCTTAGGTTTCCTTCCTGCCTCCATCCCTGGTACCAGAGTATTGTGTGTCCTGAAATTTGGTGGGTGGCCTTCAAATGTGCCTGTGAACATTGAATAACAAAACAACCCTTGGCCTGTGCCTCTTCAGTACAACCTTACCCCTAAAAAGCCAATAAAAAACCCTCCATAAAACAATCAGAGATGCAAGTTAAAACTACAACGAGATTCCACCTCACACCAGTCAGAATGGCCATCATCAACAAATCAACAAACAAGTGCTGGTGAGGATGTGAAGAAAAGGGAACCCTGGTGCACTGCTGGTGGGAATGCAGACTGGTGCAGCCACTATGGGAAACAGTATGCAATTTCCTTAAAAGAACTAAAACTGGAACTGCCTTATGATCCAGTGATTCCACTACTAGGATTATACCCAAAGAACCTTGAAACACCAATTCAGAAGAACCTAAGCACCCCTATGTTCATAGCAGCACTATTTACAATAGCCAAGTGCTGGAAACAGCCTAAGTGCCCATCAGTAGATGAATGGATTAAAAAACTGTGGTACATTTACACAATGGAATACTATGTAGTAGAAAGAAAGAACTCCTGCCATTTGTGATAGCATGGATGAAACTGGAGAATGTCATGTTTATTGAAATAAGCCAGGCAGCAAAAGACAAATACCATATGGTCTCACTCAATACAGGAGACTAACGAACAAAACAAACACAGGCAGAATGGAACCAGAGACATGGGGGAAAGAAAGGAGCAGAATGATAGTGACCAGGGGTGAGGGGGAGAGGAGGGAAAGTAGGGGAGGGGTTTAGTCACGGAGCTAATGTGAAAGACCCATGGACATGGACAACAAGGTGGAGAATGACCATGGGAGCGGGGACGGGGAGGGTGGGGCATGGAAGAGCAATGGGGGAAAATTAATCAACTGTAATACAACAATAATAAATAAATTTAAAAAATAAAAATAAAACAAACAAAGCTTTGACTCCTAAAAATCAAAGCGTTTTAGGGCTGAAGTGTCTCGGGAATAGAGCATTTGATGCTCTTTAGTCTCTGATGTCTCAAAACAAGGTTTATAAATAGGTGATTTGCACACTTACAAAATATGCTCCAGATGCCTGGTTAAATGTGCAACCTGCACAGTCATACACAATGGGACTGAGCCCTGTCAGACACTCCTGCTTCATGCAAACCTGTATGGATTTGTGCCACCTTATTAATGCCAAGTAACTAAGAAAGCTGACTCCAAAAGGGCTTTAGTATTCAGAAGTACAAGACCTAAGACACTCTGTAACTCCTGGGGTGGGATCACAACCCTAGGCAGGCATAGTCTAGCTACAGGACATGCAATGGTTAAGTCATCACTCCCAACTACACCATTTCATCTAGATCAGGCACGGGCCCCTCTTGAAAAGTGGTTCATTTTACAGTAAAACTACATTGACAAGCCATAGGTACCACTGATTCATTGATTCAGTCAAAAAACTTTTATTGAGCATCTACTGTGTGCCAGGCACTATTCTAGGCACTGGGGGAATACAACCATGAGCAGAAGGGACCACATGTAGGTGACTTATGGTAAGAGATAGGCCGTAGATAAATATGTGAAATATCTAATTTGTCAGCAAATGCTAAGTACATGGGGGAAAAATCTAGAAGATTACAGAAAGTGTTTGGAGAGTGTTGGAGAGTGTAGATAAGCAGTCAGGAGACACTGGAGTAAAGTTTTATAGATGAACAGATATTTGGAAGAAGATCATACCAGGCAGAGGGAACTACAAATGCAAAGGCTCTAAGGTAGAAACTTGCCTGAAGTGTTCAAGGAACAGTGAGCGAAGCCCGATGCAGCTGGAGCGAAGTGAGCAAGGAGGAAGGTCCGGGGCAATGGGGGTGGGAGGAGATGGGGGCAGATCTTGCAGGTCCTTGTGGGCTGTGGTGAGGACTTAGGCTTTGCACTGAGTAAGATGGGAACTATGGGAGGGATGTGAGCAGAAAGGTGATTTGATCTAATTTATGTGTTAAAAGGATCCTTCAGGCTGCTTGTGTTGATAACAAGCTATGGGTGAGGAGGACAGAGCAGAGAGATGGCAGCAGAGGCTGCGTAAGTGGCCCAGCTGAGAGGCGGTGATGGCTCAGCTCAGGTGGTGGCAGTGGAGACAAGAGACAGAATGAGACCCTGTGTGTATGTTAAAGAAAGAACATATAGAATTTGCACAAGGCATGTGCAAGACAGAGGAGGTATCAAGATTTTTGGCAAGAGGCCCTGGAAGGATGGAGCTGCCACCTAGTGACGTGGGAAGCCAGGAAGAAGAAATACCATGAAGATACTGAGGGGTTCAGACTTGGACATCTGGAATGTTAGATGCTTGTGAACTCCTCCCTAAGTGGGGGCTCCGAGAGAACTCCAGGCTGGAAACGTTAAGTTTGGGAAACAATGGAATAGAAGATATTTAAACCTTTGAGATTGGATGTAGTTACCAAAGGGCTCATTGTAGCCAGAGAAGTCAAGAAAAGAGGGACTTTCATTTTCCTAGGACTTCCCCGTCCCCTACATCTCAGCTTTAGCACTTTATTACCCAACTCCACTCAATGGAAGGGCCTTTTCTCTCTGGGTTAGGCTCGGGTCCTCCCCGGAGAGCTGCTACAACACAGCATTATCAGGTCCTTAGCTCCTCCCTGCACAAATATAAGCACAGTGTCTTTCACTTGGCAGACCCTGCCTTGGCCCCAGGTACCCACTTGTTTCCTGTTTCACTGAGATTTCCTCTGCCCGCCAGGCAGCTGCCTCCCTGCCCTGGTGAGAAAAGAGGGAGTCATTAGCCCTGCAAACTGTAGGGGCAGTGGCCATATGCCTCTCTGGGGACAGGCTGAAGTCTGTCATAGCAATTTGAGAGGACGAGACCTCAATCAGCCCCTAACCCTGTGGAGAGATGGATGGCAAGGTCTTCTCCAGCCACACAGGGGAAATGCCAAGAAGCTCAGTATGAAAAAACGTCACCTGGCCATCTGGCCCTGGCTCAGTCCCTCTTCATCCCAGTCAGGTGTGGGGGAGGGGTGGAGTGCAGAGGGAGAAAGGAGCCTTTCCACAATAACATGTGCTGTCCAGGGTGCTGAAACTTCTAATGACTAGGCTTCCCACCCTCTCCTCCTTACGTTGGTTTCAGAATCTGTGAGAGCAGAGCCAAGACAAGGACTTTAGGGAAATGATCCATGGAATCACAGGGAACAAAATGGAAGTTGGTAAAGGATGCATGGAATGAATGAATTTCATTGTGAGCAACTTAGATTAAATCCCTCAGAGGACCTTTTGACAAGTTATAGAACACACCTCTGAGTTTTCTACCGAGCAAGGGGAAAGCAAGTGTATTTATACACTGACTCCTTTGCTCAGCGGTTATAGGCTACTCCTGAAGGTGTTAAGCATCTATCATATGCTCCGAACAAGCACCAGCCCTGCTGCAGAAACCCTGCAACTGCGATGCACAAAGAAGAGAGTGTTGCAGGTGGAAAGAGGTTAGCTTGCACAAGAACTGCCCACCACAGCTGCAGGTCACTCAGAGGTAGGATGGATGAATAGCAAGTGGGGTATCTGCAGCATGAACCACACACCTCCAAAGGGATTTGTTTTGATTTTCTATTCAGATCACCAACATCCAATTATGAAGAACCAAGAAAGGTCCAGGAGCTCAGTTCACAGTAGTTGCCACATATACTGCCTTTTCTAATCCCCACCACAGCCTGAAGAGGTAGACACTATTATTACTTCCCTTTTCTAGGTGAGAACACTGAGTCTCAGAGAGATTAACTCACATTTGCAAGTTTACCACTGGCAGAGATCTGGAGTCCAGATCTTAAACACTGGGTTCTGTCAATCACCCATTTCTGGAAATCTCTTTTGCCCATTTTTTTTCTGCCACAATAGAACTCAACATAGGGAGAAAATAAATGACCCCCTCATTTCCCTGGAAAACTTGACTTTAGGGAAATAGTGTAGGACTCAAGAAAATGAATTCTGGATCCAGATCTGCCTGAGTTCAAATCCTGGATCTACTATTTGTGAAATGGGTGACACTGGGTAAGATAGTTAACCTCTCTTGAGCCTCACTTTCTTCACCTCTAAAATGGGGATGATAATGGTACTTAACTAGGAGAGTTGTAAGGATTAACTGAACATATACACATATATGGTATATCATGTTGTTAATGCCTTGTAAGTTCCAGTTTGACAATGTTACCACTGTTACAAATAATAGGTATTATGTTCAAAGGGACACTGGGATGAATATAGCTCTTTGTCTGACCTGAACTCAGGTCCAGGTGATCCTGATTTGAGGGGAGTGTCTCTGTAGAGTGACAGATCCTGATCTACCCTTTAGAGCTGTGGAATTTCATGCAAGTAGTTTGATCTGCCTGAGCCTCAGATTTCTCTCTAAAAGGGGCTTGTGAAACTGGTAGTGCACACAAAATTGTTAATATAGTGCTGGGACATCATAAGTGTTCAATAAATGTTGAGAATAACAGCCATGACAGCCAACATCATTATCACCATTGTCACTACTGTTACAAGATGGAGAAACTAGCTCTTGCTGCTAGGAAGTGAGGTGGCTCCTGATGGAACAATGTTCAGCAAATATTGTGACAACCAAATGCTCTGGACAATAAAAAGATCACTGCTCTCTCAATAATAAAATTCACTGTAGGACAAAAAGCATTCGTGCCACAGTGGGGGAATCCTTTGGTTATCAAGGGTGACTGATCCCCTGGGGTAGAAATTAATGCAGGGAGTTGTTAAAATAAAATGTAGCTGGTATTTATAGGAGCTGCTACTTGGTCTCGTGAGTTAGAACACCAGTTGTGTTTTGTTGTTGTTGTGTTTAGAATACTGTTTATATTTGCAGGCAACTCAGAATAGCTGCATGGCAGAAGAAGGAGGGAGGAGAAGCTGATGAATGACCACATGTTTGATCAACTAATCAAAACAGAAAGACCACTAGAGAGGCGTTTGACTCTGGTTGACATTTGGACCCCTCTGGACCTCAGCTCAACTATATAAGAAAAAGGGGGGAGGTACTGGAATTACTCTCTGAGGCTCCCTTCCTCTTTCTCTGGGAAGGGGCCAGGCTGGGTAGTCGGGGGACAGGAGGAAGGAAGAGAATGGAAGCTTTAATGGCTTAACCAGAGGGTGACATTCATTATCTATACCACCCCCATGGCCTTCCAAACCAAGATTATAGGCTCCTTGATGTAAACATATATTCTGAGTTTGCAGAATTCCTGATTTTCCACTATCTGAGGGGGTCTGAACTCCCTTGTAGGTGAAATAAAGGAGTTGGACCTGCCAGAGTCTATTGAGCCTGAAAATTCAATGATGCTATGAAATCAAAGCCAGTGTCCTCTGCTGGTCCCCAAATACTTGGGTCTTTCCTTACTCTGATCCTCAACAAAGCTGCCCGAATCCTGGGGCACCTCACAGGACCTTCTAGAAAAGAATCTTTGTTTTTACAGAATCATAAAATGTCTGAGTTGGCCAGGACCCAGACCTCATATGTTCCTGGCCTTAGCTGATGTCACTAGCCGTCAGAATGTACCATCTCTATCAAGACAATGGTCCCCATCTCCTTAAACAGCTTAGTGAATTTCCCAGGACACTGATGATCAGAAGTGTTACCACTTTCCAGCTTAGCAATCATTTACTTTACAGAGCAGGTAAACTGCTAAGCCCGTGAATACAAAAACAATTGCTTTCATTCCTACCCTGGCATGTTCAGTTTCTGTTTCTTAACTTGCACAATTGTATAATTTGATCCCTCTGATATTTACATATATTTGAGCATTACAGTAAAAGCTCTGTTATCTCAAAAAATATAGCCAACCTTCTGAAATATCCCTCTCATACATTTTCAGTTTGATTCAGCCCTTCAACTACAGTAGAAGTACACTTTAAAGGAATTTGATTAAATTGCAAAGTTAAAATTTCTCTGAGCCTTGAGCTATGCAGAACAAACAAACAAAAAATCCATGGGTAAGATCTTTCCCACCAAACTTTACGCAAGAAGAAGGCAAAAACCTTGGTAATGTATGAGGAAAATGAATGGTGTTTTAATGTGATTTGCTTTCAAATGTGAGGAGACGATGAGTTCATCAAAAAGTGTGCATGAAAATCATTTTTGTCTCAATGTCGAATTAATACACTCGAGTCCTCTCCCTCTGGAACAGAGAGTTAGGACTTTACTGAATTTTCCCATCAATGCCGTTGAGCAGGAGGCTAGGCTTGCAGACCTTAGTCTCCTCCCCCTGTTCCTCGCTAATAATCCAACAGGAGACTAAGCAAACCCTTACAAGTTGAAGTAATGAAATTTGAGTCATGTGCCTGATTTCAAAGGAGATAGAATCACCAGATAATAAGGAAGAGTGGCTGATTACTGGAGAAATAAGAGCAAGAAAAGCAAGAGAAAAGAATGCAGGAAAAAGAAAGAAGGAAAGAAGAGGATAAGAAAGGATTAGAAACCTACGATAGTGACTCCTTGTGGTTTTAGGACCAGGACCTCCTGCCAGTCTAATGAAAACTAAAGACTAGAAAAATGCATGTACACATACTTTGTATGCAAGTTTATTTTATTTTATTTATTTTTTAAAAGGAGTTTATTTTATTATTTTTCAGAGAGAGGGGAAGGGAGAGAGGCAGAGAGGGAGAGAAACATCAATGTGTGGTTGCCTTTCACCTGCCTCCAGCTACGGATATGGCTGGAGACCTGGCTTGCAACCTGGTTATGTGCCCTGGCTGGGAATCGAACCAGTGACCCTTGGGTTTGCAGGCCAGCATCTATCCACTGTGCCACCAGCCAGGGCTGCACTCAATTTTAAAGGATTCATGGATACAACTACAGGCTTTCATCCTTAGGATCTATCTGCCAGATGAAGAATTTTTCCTCTACAGGCTCATCAGACATATAAAAACTAGGGTAAAAAAAGTCCATCTTGTTGCAGTCAAGGAGCATATATATAAACATCCAACTGGCAAACTGACCCATTCAAATGGTCACCTCTCAATGTACTGATCACTTAGTGAGATCTACTGTATTCTCAATGGCAGATGAGCTTCCCTAGGTGTTTCAAGAACCATGTTATAAAAAAACAGGTTTTTAAGCCTCCTCCCTGCCAGCAAGGTCAAGCCAGTCCCTGCCAGCAAAAGCCAGCCTCTAGGGAGCATAAATTGGCACAACCACTTTGCAGAGCAATTTGGCAATATCTAGTGAAGCTGGATGTGTGTATGGGACACGACTCAGCAATTCCACTCCTGGGTATACGCCCTAGAGAAATCCACTTGCAAGAACAAGGGGGCAGCTTGGTTCAAAATAGCCCAAAGCTGGAAACAACCCCAGTGGATAAATACCTGATAGAATATTCATACTACAGAATCCTATGAAGTAGTGAAAATGAGTGAATGAGACCTAGCCTTGTCAATCAGATCAATTTCATGTTGAGTGCAAGAGGCAGGTTATAGAAGAAAACATTTATAGAGAAGCTTAAAATATGCAAAATGGTACCCTACGTATGTATTTCAAATATATTTACATAATAAAACCAGAAGTGCCTAAGTGCAAATGATAAACAAAATTTAGGAAAGTGCCTCTGGATGGAAAAGTGAAAGGAATGGGTCCCCCAAAAAGGAACAAAGGGACTTAGGTTGTACTAGACAGGTTCGTTTTGATGGTTGTTGTTCCCCCCTCCAACCCTCACTCCTCTCTTCTCTTCCTCCATCACTCTGTTCCAGCCACCCTGGCCTCACTGTTCACCGAACACAGCCCGTCTTCAGGGCCTTTGCACCCTGTTCCTTCTGCCTGGCACTCTCCTCCTTAGCTATCCTCACGGCTCATTCACTCACCTCCTTTAGGCTTTCATGCAAATACCAGCTTCCCAATGAAATCTTCCCTAGCTTCTATCCCTTCTGCACATCCTATTCTTTGCTGATTTATTATTTCTCTGTAGCCCTCACTACCATCTACACATCAAATATTTTATTCATTCACATTCATTTACTCATTCTTTCTTCACCACTAGAATGTCAGTTCCACAAAAGGAGACTTTTGTCTGTTTTATTCACTGCTGTGTCCCAGAACCTGACACATAGTAGGTGTACTCCAAATATTCACCAAATGAATATTTGCATGCACAAGTATTTGTTATATTATTCTCTATTTCTTTTTGAATGTCTGATTATTTTATTTTGCATTTTTAAAACAACAACAAACTCAGCCGGTTTTTACAGATGAGCTTCCTAGCAAGCTAAGAGAAAGGTGCCCAATGCCATGAACATGTCTCTGGAACCTGCCAAGGTCCCAAGCCACAGGACTGTGGACACAGCTAAAAGAGGTCCCTCAGGGAACACCCGCCTGCTAGCTACCCCAGAGTCCAACAGACTGCTCACATCTGACTGTTCTACTGAAACAGCCCCTATGACACAGCTCCTGTGATGAGAAGCAACATGGCTCTGAACAACCCGAACAGTGAGAGCCTAGCCAACACAGTACAAGCACTGAGACCCATGACATGTGCCAAGAGAAACAGGACCTACAGCAGCAACAGAGCTTGGAAGAGAAATATGAACCCACAGAAGACTGTGACCCTACCGAGGAGCACTGTAAGGAAAGCTTCCTAACAAAGAGGGGTCTTGGAATAGAAGAGCCAGACTTCGCTCAAGCGAGAGGAGTAGGTGGGCAGAGCAGGCAGAAATAAACACAAATGATTATGTCCATACTGGGATCTGATAAGGGGCTTCAGGTCTATGACCACAGCTGGCTGGCAAGTCACCGAATCCATTTCCCTTCCCTTCTAGGCATAGATTCACATTTCCCAGCATCCTTTGCAGTGACATATCGGCATGTGATTGACTTCTAGCCAAAAGCATATGACTGGAATATGCACCAGGTCTCAGCCAGGCTCATAAACCTCTAAGTATCCTCTTTGCACACTGAGTTTTTGGAAGCTGAGGGTTAATAACAAGGAACCACAAAGCAGCAAAGGCCTGGGCACCTCAATCACTGTATGGAAGAGAGAAGCGGCTAATGAGGAACAGCTGTTTTAGACTCAAAATGAGTGAGAAATAAACTTCTGTTATGTTTAAGTCATGACCTATTTTTGGATTTTTTTGTTATAGCAGCTGACATTACCTTATATAGGGTTATTGATGTAAAGTATACATACATCCACCTTTCAACTATGGTTCATTGTATACAGATCTGAAAACTCTTTGAAGGCCGTGACTGCACCTTATCTAGACTGGTTTTCTCCAAATTTCTAGCAGAAACTCTTGTACTCAAAAGTCCCCAATAAACATTAACCAATTTAAATAGGGGCGAGGCATCCCCAAGCAAAGCAAAAGGACCGTACATGCACAATGGTTAAAAACTTGACTTCTGGGATCACATAATCTCAGCTTCAAATCCCAGTTCCATCACTTACTGGCTGGTGATCTCAAGCAAGTTCTTCTCTGTGCTTCCAATTTCTCAGGGGGCACATGGGAATATTAATATTTCCTAATTCATTGGGTTGTTGTGAGGATTAAATGAGAGGATGTACATAAAGCACTTTGGAAGCAGTCAACGCTAATAAGCTATTATTCTAATTGTAACAGAAAACATCCACTGTAGCATGCAGCTGAGATTTGGAGGTGGGGTGAAGGAAGGCAGAACATGTGGGCTCAGCCTCCCTGAGCCTAGACTGGACCACATCAAATGTTACCAAAGTTCTTGTAATTCAAGAGAATTCTGAGAAAGGCAGCCACTCTGCTTACCCTGTTAGCACCACCACAAAGTCCATCACGTTCCAACCATTCCTCAAGTAAGAGCCTTTGTGGAAGGCAAACCCAAGAGCGATGATTTTAATGCCAGCCTCGAAACAAAAAATTCCAATGAAGTACGGTTCTGTGTCATCCTGGAAGGAAGAGAGGGTACAGTCATAGTTACTGGCTGGGCAGAGGGTGGCAGAATCAGGGCATCAACCACCTGGAGTTCTTACCCACCTCCCCTGACCTCTCGCACCCCTCCAGCGCTCACTGTCCCCCACCGCATCCTTCCTGGAGCTCTCTTGCCTGAAGGCTTTTGCAAGAGAAACAGATGCAAGGGAAAGACATCTTCCTTCTTTCCTTTTGGTCAACCTCACATATCACTTGGCCAAGTAGAACTGTTTGGACCTGTGCTGCTCAATACTGCTTAAATCTGAATAAATTTAAATGAATTTGAATGTAATAAAATTAAAGATTCAGTTCTGTAGCCACACTAGCAACCTTTCCAGTGGCTTCCATATCAGAAAGTGCAGATGGAGGACGTTTCCATCACTGAGGAAGATTCTACCAGGAAGCGCTGGTTTACTTGCCCTACCCATCACTCAAAGCCTTTGAGCTGGGACCCTGTGCACCAACCTCACCCCAAATCTGACCCCTGTGATGCTTCTCAGCTGGTATGAACCAGCACAGATGTTCAGGTTGCTAAAATAATGGAATAATACTTTTGCGCTGGCTGGCAAATGGCCAGGGCCCTCCGCCACCTGCCTCTCTCGGGACCTCCTGCCAGTTCTGGCTCCCAGCTGAGAGTCTATAGGAGCTGAAATTAAACTATAAGCTCCACTCTCCACCACAACCCCTACACAGACCTTTTCCCATCTGCTAAGATGTTTCTTACACTTCAATCATTCGCACTCTGCCTTCATTTGTTGTACATGAGCTTCCCATGGCACTGCTATTTTCAATGGACTCTTCACTTAGTTTCATATCAAGCAAAAACAAACAAAAAAAGTCTTGAAATTGTAACTTTGCTAGGCTAGCTGTACCTTTTTGGAATACAAATTATAATGCATTACTATTAAAAGTTTAAAATCTTGAGATCAATACTGTATGGATTAGAAACCAGTGGGTTCTTCCACCTCATCCCTCCACCCTGAACTATTATAAATAGTTCTAAAACAGTGACAGAAAGGGTAGGAGTCTCCTTGATTGAATTGTCAAGAGTGCCAAGAGGGGACCCCAGGAGTGGGGGTACCACTGAGGAGGGACGCCAAGAAGGATCTTAATTCTAGTTTTCAGCTCTGCAGAGTTCCACCAAAAGAGCAAATTTCAACGAGGACTTAAAGTGTCCTCCAGAGTTGAAATCCATGTATAAGGAAACACAGGGGAAGGAGAAACAAGCTAAATGACATTATAAGTAAGCCACCAGGCAAAAATCAGAATGTGGGACACTCCTTAGGGCATCCAGACTGGTTTCTGCAAAAAAGTCAATGACAAAAGAGTATATTGTTCTACATTAGATTAAAAGCCTTAAGTGATACAACAAATTCTAGACCATGTTTGGATCTTGAGTCAAACAAATCAACTGTTAAGATGCCATTTCTGAGACAATCACAGAAATGTGATTACTGACTGGGTCTTAGATGATCTCCAGGAACCACGTTCATTGTTTTGGATGTGAACACAAAACTGTGATCTAAGAAGATGCCTGTATTTTTAGCAATGCAAACTTAGGTATAGGGCCACAAGTGAATGTGTTATCTGGGATTTGCCTTTGAAAACTAGCCAAGAAAGACAAACCATGGAAATAAAAAAGGATAGAAAAAATGAATGAGGCACAATCTTGATAGTTATTGAATCTGGATGTTAGGTTCATGGGCGGAGGTGTGGTTCATTGTACTGTTCTTGGTATTTGGTGTGTTGTCCACATTTTTCACAAGAATTTTGGCTTGAATGCGACATTTTCATGGACAGTGACCACTCTTGTCCACATCCCTGCTGGTTGACACAAGGTCTGGGTGGGAGGCAAGGGTGAGAGATGGGGAGCAAAGGCATCTCTCTTCCTAGATTATCAGTGTTCATGAAATTGAGGCTTCCCCTGGGCAGGGACCCACGATCCAGCTTTTGGACCAAAGACCAAGAGTCGCCCTCTGCACCCTCCGCCACATGGGTTTGGCCCAAAAGTGAAGAAGAAACCCGCAGGAGAGATCACTCACCAGTCGCTCAGACATGGGGGTCTTGTCATCATCAGGTAGGTGTTGCTCCAGGGCGAGGACGATGCAGTTTGCTATGATGGTGGCTAAAATCATATATTCAAAGGGAGTATCATCGAATCAAGGAAAATCTTGCCAACTTGTTTGGGTTCACAGCAGAATTGAGCAGAAGGTATAGAGTTTTCCCATAAGCCCCCTGTCCCCCAACATGCACAACCTCTCCCACTGTCCACCTCACCGCCCCCCCCCCAAGAGTGGTACATTTGTTATAACTGCTGAATCTATATTGATACATCATAAGAACTCCAAGCCCAAAGTTTACATTAGGGTTCACTCTGGTGTTGGACAGTCCATGGGTATTTGAGCAAATGTATAGTGGCATATGTCCACCGTTACAGCCACATACACAGTAATTTCATTACCATGAAAACCGGGCAGATGATTTTTAAAGGAAAATGTAGATATTCTTCCTTCCTCTCACCTCCAACATTAGACAAATATGCAATCACACCTACTGTGTGCCAGGTCCTATTGTGGGTGCTGGGGACACAGGAAAGAGTAAAACAGACAAAAACTTCTGTCCATGGGGAAGAGAATCAACTGAGACAACCACTTTATATAGTCTACTAGAAGATGGAGACTGCTAAGGAAAAGGAGGAAAGACAAAGGAAGAAAGAAGGTCGTAGGTTGCAATTTAAATTATGGTGGCCAGGCTAATCCCTTTCAGCTCCCCCCTTTTCCTCTGAGATGAGTCTTGGGAGGATCTGGAAAAGATAAGTCCAAGAACATATATGCATATGTATATGCATGTATGTGTAGCCCATGGACACAGACAGCAGTGTGGGGAAGGAGTGGTGGGGGATGGGAGCTGTGTGGAGGAGAGCAAAAGGGAAAAATAGAGGCCATCTGTAACAGTGCCAACATTAAAAAAGTAAAATATGAAATACAGTGGTCAGATATGACACCAAAAGCATGAACAACAACAAAAACAATTGATAAATTCGACTTTTTCAAAATTAAAACTTGTATATCAAAGAGCATTATTGAGAAAGTAAAAAGTACACAACAGAATGGAAGAAAATATTTGTAAATCATATATCTGATAAGGGTCTAGTGTCCAGAATACGTAAAGAACACTTACAACTCAACAACAAAAAGATAAACAATCAACTGAAAAAAATGGGCAAAGGGCTTACAGAGACATTTCTCCAAAGTAGTTATTCAAATGGTCAGCAAGCATATGAAAAGATGCTCAACCTCATTAGCCATCAGAGAAATGCGGATCAAAACCACAATGGGATACTACCTCATACCCACTAGGTTGGCAAGAATCAGAAAACAGTAAGTATTGACAAGGATGTGAGAAATTGAAACTGTTGTGCTTTGCTGGTGGCGATGTAAAATGATGTAGCCACTGTGGAAACCAGTTTGGTGGTCCCTCAAAAAGTTTAATATACAGCCCTGGATGGTGGCACAGTGGATAAGGCACTGGCCTGCAAACCCAAAGGTTGCTGGTTCAATTCCCAGCCAGGGCACATAACTAGGTTGCAAGCCAGGTCTCCAGCCAGGTCTGTAGCTGGAGGCAGGAGAAAGGCAACCATACATTGATGTTTCTCTCCCTCTCTCCCTCTCTCCCTTCCCCTCTCTCTGAAAAATAGTAAATAAAATCTTTTTTTAAAAAAGCTGGACATAAAATTACCATATGATCACTCTTAGGTACAAGAACAAAAGAAATAGGAAACAGATACTCAAATATTGGTATATCTATGTTCACCGCAGCACTATTCACAATCACCAAAAGGTAGGAACAACCCAAATATCCATCAATTAATGAACTGTTAAACAAAATGTCATAAAACCGAATATTAGCTGACACATGCTAAATGTGGATGAACCTCAAAAACATTATGCTGAGTGAAAGAAGCCAGGCACAAAGACCACAGAGTGTATAAATTCCATTGATATAAAAGGTTCAGAATGGGCACATCTACAGAATCAGAAAGCAGATTGGCTGTTGCCAGGGGCTGGGGGAGGGGGAATTAAGGAGTGACTGCCTAATGTTCATAACTAGAGAGAGGTGATAGCTGCACCACATTGTAAATGTACTAAATGCCACTGAATTAGTCACTTTAAAATGGCTAATATTGTTATGTGAATTTCACTTCAATTTAAAACTATAATACAGTGGTGGGAGCAGACCTCTGAGAAGCTGGCTTTCCTAGACCCAAGGGAAGGGGCAGTCCCTGCGGCTGGTTGCAGGTGCAGCATTCCAACTCCCTTCAGGGAAACTCCTCCCTGCCTCCTGGGAACTCACCAGAGTCTACCCTTGGAGAGGGCCTGCCCTGTCTTGCTCAGTTCATATTAGGCTTGATATGCCGATTAGATGGTGAATGAGAATATTCTCGTCCCCCTGTCAGACCTGCAGAAGCACCCCAGTCCAATAAACGGAGCTGGCGAACTCTGAGAAGGGGGTTTAGGTGTGGAGAAATGGACGCTAGAGGAAGAAAGCTCCAAGTGTTGCTTACTCTGCAGCAGTTTCCCAACCTTGGCAAGGCTGATGTCTAGGGCTGCATCTTCATCCTCTGGGGTGGGGCATCCTGTGCACTGTGGGGTGTTGAGCAGCATCCCTGGCCTCCAGTAGCACCCCCTTCTCTCCAGTTATGACCACCCAACTTATGACAACCCAACGTGATCTCCAGATACTGCCAAGGGTCTCCTGGGAACACTGAAATCCACTGTTGTGCAGAAGGATAATAGGGTGTCATGAACTTGGCCATGTTAAACTGCTGCTCCTCCCAGCTTTCTCCCTTGGAAACATAATTAGCTTCAGTCTCCCCTTTGGCCGTAGAGTTAGGTTTGGTGTTTTGGAAGCTCCACAAAACCAAGGGAATTTACAGGCTGGAGGAGCTGGGGCATACACCCACTTTCCAAGTGGGAAAACAGAGTCTGAAACGAGCAACCTGGGAGTAAACATCTATAGAAGTCAGGAAAACCGGGCCTTCTTTGTCACCAGCTCCAGCCCTTGCCTCCAGCTGAAAGCAGCTGAGTTGCACTCCATGCACACTCTAAAAAGCAAATCTGAGACTCAGGGCAATTTGGGGAGCCAACAAAAGCCAGCCTTGCCCACGATCGGCTCTGATTGGCTTCCTGCCTTTGAGCTGACAGTCATTAGGAGCACAGAGAACAAAGCTGGGCTCTGTTGCACAAATACTCCATTCTGCCTCACCCTGCAGCCCAGAAAATAAGAGACAATATTTGTACACAGAGAAGCAACGCCAAGCCCTTCCTGGCCTCTCCTTGTAGAGGCTTCTGAAATCATGATTTGAATCTGATGATTTTGCTTTTCTCCTCCCTGCCAACTCGTTCCCTCCTTGCTTCTGCATTAAGCTGCCTTCTCACTCCTACAGCCCCCCTGGCCTCCTGCCCCCAAACAGCTGGGATGCAACTTCCTTCGCATCAGATTCGAGCTGAGGTTCCAGGAAGCATCCCAGAAGGCCAGCAGCAAGCAGTACTTTTATGGGCTGCATTATCAGGGTTTCAGGTGCACAGTGCTGCCTGGATTTCAGACCCACAGCTCGCCGGGTACAAGATGAAGGCTTAGTCAGCACACTGGCAAATGGAACGAGGCTGCCCCTTCCTCCCTGATTTCTGTTTTTTCAGTTCTTGTTAGACACAGCCACACTGGCTATCAAATGTCATCTACCTTTCCCTCCACGCACCCATAGACCCTGCCAATGTCTACAGATATGCCCTGAAAGGGAACCTGCAACATCAACTTCAGGCCCTTGTGGTCCAAGGACCAGGAGCACAGACAGCAAACACTGAAATGCAGAGTCCCAGACCCCAAGCTGACCCACTGAGTCAGAAACTTCACTTTAGCAACAGCTTCAGGGGATCTGTGCACACACTAAAGTTTGGCAAGGGCTGCCTTAGATCTATTTCAGGGGCAGAAGAAACCCAGGTAATTGTGGCTTTGAGTCATCCCAAAAGAAGTGGGGGCTTTTCTTTCTCCTCCAAGCTTTCTCCTCCACATTCCCACCCCAGAAGAATGCAGCAGTCGTGATCAACTGCCACCACTCAGGCAAGGGGGCTGATAAGAAACCCAAGATCTTGATGAAACATTGCCTTTCCATGGCTCCCATTTCATGCAGGAGGAAGCTCAGGTCCCTCTGGAACCCAGCAGGGCCCTGCATGACTTACCCTCATCTCCTTCCTGACCTCATCTTCTCCATTCTCCTCATTTACTCAGTTGCTGCCACACTGGTCTCCTCCAGGTTCCTCAAACAATACACCAGGCAGTTCCTGCCCCAGGGCCTTTGCATCTGCTGTTCCTCAATGAGGCCTTCAACCCCTTCCCCTGCTTCTTTCTTTCCATTGGTCTTTGTCAACATGTTTACAGTCAAACATTTGCTATATTCTTTGTCTTTTTCACTGTTTGTCTTCCCCACTAGACTGTAAGCTCTATGTGAGCAGGGATTTTTGTCTACTTTGTTCACTGCTTTGGCCTCAGCACCTAAGAGAGCATATTTTATATAGTATAGTAGTTGCTCAATAAACACTTGTTCAAGAAAAGAAGGGTGGGTAGGTCCTGCTTTTTGTGACCCCCCCCCCACTCCATCTCATGCGAAGTCTGTTTGCATATTAAGGACACAACCTACTCCTTGAAATAAACAATGAATGGTGCACAGGTGCAAAGATGGGGTACTGGCTGCTTGGAATAGGAAGAGATGCCTCACCCCAGGCAGAAGTCAAAGGTGGTCAAGGCTGGGGAAGGTAAAGCTTCCTCAGCCCAACCCCAAGTTATGCTTGATCCTCCTGATTTAGAAAGCCTGGGTTCTAACTCACAGCTGCGGTGAGCAATGCCTCTGCGAGCTGAGCTGAGCCTTCTTGCTTCCGGATTGGCTGGTGAAAAAGCACCTGTGTCAGCGGGATCCAGAATAATCAGCCAGCAGAAGAGGCCAAGGGGAGGAAGGGGGGTGGAGATGAAAGGAGAGAAGCATCCCTGATGGGAGGAAAAGCTGGCTCCTGAAATGGCTCATGGAAGGCGGGGTAGCAAACAGCCCTGCAGGCCAGTGCAGATGCACAAAGCTCCCAACCCTCGATTAAATTGATAAGGACCCACAGAGGCCCTGGAGAGGGGCTGTGTGCGACACTGGAAACAACCAAGCAATTCTTCCCAGGGAAGGAGGGATGCATCTGCTAACAGGAACTGCTCTTGAGGTCCAGAACATCAAGGAAAATCAATTTGCAAAGTGGGCATAGCTGATGGTTCCAGTCCCTTAGCAAGACCTTGCAGAATATCCAAATAATTCATCATTCTCTTTGTGGTGCCCCCACCTCCATCTCATTCCCAATCTCCTGTTAGTATGAAAATCAGATCAGGTTTGTTAACTCATCAAGTTTTTGTCTCTACTATGGGGGCTGCCTGATGGGTGTTTTATGAGGAAACAGATACGTCAACCAGGCAGCTGAGCTTGCGAGGCAGAACTTATTTTCATGTTAGTTTCATGCTTGTCACAATCACCAGGAAAAAAGGGGGGTATCAGGGCTCTAGATGTATAAGTGTAAGACATACCCCTTGCTCTGCTAAACAAAAGCCACAATTTAACTGGGCAATATGACAAACTGTTATGGGGCCATTAACAGGCACAAAAATCATAATTACAGCTGCCATTTATTGAGTGCTTTGCTGTGCATACTGTGCTAAGCACTTTACACTCATTTCAGTTGATTCCTTGCAGCAATTTTACAAGGTAGGATCTATTGCAAGCTTCATTTTCCAGATAAGAAAATCAAGGCTCAGAGAGATTAAATAAATTGCTTAAGGCCATACAGGAAGTAATGGAAGAGCTAGGGCTCACCCTAAGATCCATGCTTTTAAGCTGGTGGTTCCCAGGCCACTGGGCAGCTTACCTTTATTAAAAGGTGGATGGCCTTGCCTTTATTTAAAAATTGGATTTGGGGTATACCTGGGGCCTTAATCACATAGATGAGACCAAGCAGACTAGACCTCACCTAAATTTCAACCAACGTCCACAATTTAGTAACGATAACCACTGCCTCCTAGTCCCACACCCTCATAAAGCCCATCCTAAGGAGATCATACTAATAAATAGTTCAACTTTCAACAATTCAAGGGCCCTGCAGGCTTCAAATCTACGCTTCATACTCAGCAAGAACCAAAAATCAAGCCTAGAAAAGAGCTCTCCACCAGCCCATCAGTATGAGACTCCAGCGGTGACAACATTCTAACAAGGGCAACTCAGATGCTGCCCGGGATCTTTTCAGCACCAAGGCCAGCGACAAGAGGCGCAAGTTTCATTTCGCGTCCAGGTCCCAGGCAAGCTGGGCAAGCAAACCCAGCACAAGTACTAACACTCTTAGACACTGTAAAGATCTACATTTCACATACAGAGAAGAGGCAGAAAAATTCATTATGTCAGCAGGAGAATCAAATGAAGAGAAAATCCAAAACCCGACACCAAATAGATTTGATGTGTCATTTGTTTTTTAATATTATCCAAGGATTTTTAACACTTGAGTTCTGGAAAGAAAAGTTGACCCAGGGCAATTAGGTCATATTTCTGCTCAGAAAACTGGAAATACTTGTGAGAGAAATCATAAAGCAGAGCAGTTAAAAGGGCTTGGGATTAGACATGGTTTTGACCTTGGGCAAAAAGAGTTACCTTCTCTGCACCCCAGTTTCTTCACATGTAAAATGTGAAAGGTAGCATTTACTTCACAGGGTTGTGTGAGAAAGGAATGACTGAACAAACACAACACACTTAGGACAGGGCTTGGGATATAGTACATACTCAATAGATGTGTTTTGGCATTGTTTACTCTGGTTCCTGTGATGACTAGAAAACTGAGTAAGCTTAGGAAAGCGTAAGATGGGCTTCATCACATTGTGATCATGCAATCAATGCTTACTTTATTGTTTTTATTACAATTGCTGCTACCACATAAATCTCAGTCTCTTTTCTTCACTCTCTCCATGGCTAACTGGGCCTTCTCTCAAACTGGAAATAATTCCAAGAGCAGAAAACAGTATATGTATGTGTGGTTTACTCCATGAATACCAGGCTCAAAATTAATGTTGTAAAATCTCCAGCAGACATTTCACATAAATGGGATCATGCAAGAGGTGACCTTTTGAGTCTGGTTTCTCTCATTCATCATAATGTACTTGGGGTTCATTCATATTGTAGTGTGTATCAATACTTCATTCCTTTCCATTCCACTGTGTGAATGGACTATCATTTGTTTATCAGCTCACCCACGGATGGACTTTTGGGTGGTTTCAACTTTTTGGCTATCTAGAATGGGCAAATCCATTGAGACAGAATGCAGATTGGTGCTTTCAGGAGCAAATGCTTAATGGGGATAGGGTTTTCTTTGGGGGTGATGGGAATGTCCTGAAATTAGATAGAGGAGCTGGTTGCGCAATACTGTGAATGTATTAAATACCACTGGATTGTTCCCCTTACAATCGTTAAATTATGTTATAGGAATATCACCTCAATTTTTAAAAATCTGTTAGTTTTGTTTCTCTTATTTGCTCTTAATTCTCAGGAGTTCCCGTCACATGACTTTACTCATTGACTGTTCTGGCTGACTCTTTCTTCTGGGCCCTCACCATAAAGAGAAATACCACCTGGATGGACAACCCTTAAGATCTCCTTCTAAAAAAATAACCAGTGAGTTTAGTTATAAAAGGGGATGTGCTTATTGTATTCTTTTTTGTTTTAAATTTTATAATTTATAAAGTATTACTGAAAAAGTGGAAAATCCTTCCCACACACGACTGTTCAGAGATAACTGCTGCCCACAGTTCGGCATTCATCTTCCGGAGCTTCCCGACATCCACACTTTGCAATAGCTGTCTCTCTTCCTGCATTTGAGCAGGGACTCATTCCTTGACCTCCTTCAGGCTGTACTAAAACATAATCTTTCTTGGCTACCAGATCTCAAGCCTCAACCCTCCCTGTTCATTTTGGGGTTTTAAGATTTTTAAAATTCATTATTTTTCAGAGAGAAGGGCAGGGAGGGAGAAAGAAAGGGAGAAAAACCATCAATGTATGGTTGCCTTTCACCTACCTCTAGCTGGGTACCAGGCTGGAGACCTGGCTGGCAACCTGGTTATGTGTCCTGGCTGGGAATCGAACCAGCAACCTTTGGGTTTGCAGGCTGGTGCCTTATCCACTGAGCCCCCAGTCAGGACTGTTTGTTTGTTTCTAGCAGCTTCTCACATCAAACAAACTAGGCATTTTATTTATTTATGTTATTGATAGTTGTCTTTATCTCTGGAACCTTAGCTCCATTAGAGCAAGGATTTGTTCTCATCTGTGTCTTCAGCAACTAGAACAGTGCCCAGCACAGAGTAGGTGCTCAATAAATACCACTGAATGAATGGAAACAAACCTTCAAAACTGACTTTTCTCTTTACAAACTTGGGATCATAAGTAACTTCTGCAATTTGCTATGCCCCTCACCACACTGGGCATATCAACACATGGAAGCTCCCTCTTTTATTTACTTTTTAATTGGACCTCCCTCTTTTAAAAGGCTGTACAGTATTCTTGTGAATGGATGCATCATCATTTATTTAATATTCCCCTAAAGGCTTTCAGTTTGTCTCTATTACAAACAAAACTGTGATGAATAATCTGACCAAACATCCTCGTGTACTTGTGAAGATTCTTTCCTGCAGGATAAATTCCAACATGCAGAATTGCTAGGTCAGAGGGATGCATGCTTGACATTCTCACGGATACTGCCAAATCAGCCTGGGAAATTCACAGGGCTCTATCTTCCAGTTTTTAGAAAGTAAGGTCAATGTGTGTCTGCGTGTTCCTTCTGAAATTAAATCCATAATGTAAATGTAGAAATTGTTCTGTATTGAAAAGTTTAAACAAAGCCCTGGCTGGTGTGGCTGGTGGATTGAGTGCCAGCCTGTGAACCAAAGGGTTGTGGGTTGGATTCCAAGTCAGGTCACATGCCTGGGTTGTGGGCCAGGTTCCTAGTTGGGGGCATGTGAGAGGCAACCATACATTGAAGTTTCTCTCCCTCTTTCTCCCTTCCTTTCCCTCTCTCTAAAAAAATAAATAAAAAATCTTTAAAACAAAAATTTAAACAAGGAAGAATTAACAACTCATGGAAAACACACACACACACACACACAAGCAAAATGAAGTTCCCTTGATTAAAAGAAAGAAAGAAAGAAAGAAAGAACCCACCAAAACAAGTTGTGAGCAGATGTTGGTCAATTTTAAACTCTAGGGGTGTCTCTTATTTATGAGGATGATGAAGTTCCCTAGGGACATTCAAGTGGTCTGAAGTCTCTGTCTCCTGACCCAATTTACAACAGTGTTCTCAATACATTCACTCTCCTGACCGGAGGTCCTTCTCCTGCCTTCCTGCACTGTCACCCCTGGGCAGTGGTCAGTGAAACCCTCCACTTCCTCTCCATCTTCTTTACACATGCCATCTACCTCTTGGCTTCAATTCGAACTTGGAAATTCTCTGAAAACCGTCAAACCCAAGGCCAAGGGAGCCACAAGCAGCTTCAACTTAGTTCCCAAGAATACAAGGACAGTCCCACCCAGAGAGATGTCTGCCATGCTGGCCTTGAAGACACTCAGTGAAGCCAAGGAGAAGAGCCTCAAGAAAGCAACTGAGACAAAGATGGACTCTCCCAAATCAGGTGGTGAGAAAGGTACCCAAGAGCTCAGATAAAGTGAAGAAGGCCCCCTCTCAATAGATGCAAGCAAGTAAAAGGCCCAAAAGACAGGAAGGGAAGAAGTATGCCCTGAACTGGACAAGTCCATGATGGTCCCTCATTCCTGAATGAGATCAATGATCTGTGCTGATGATGTTAAAATCGTGATCCTAAACCACAAATGAGCATTTGGGATTTCTAGCATCCTAGATGGGAGAAGACAGCAGGATGTATTGGGACAGTGCTGGGAATAACCTAATTTAGAGAAATGACTCTTCTCCCATCATCAGATACCACACCCCTGACCCCAAATCTCCTTCTAGCCACTAATTCCTCTTGCTCCTTTTCATAAAAAAGCAGTTGACTATGCATGTTATCTCTACTTCCTCACCTCAAATTCTTTTACCCCTCTAGGCTGGCCTCTAGTCCCATCATGCAACCAAAACTCTTCTGGGGAAGATCGCCAAAGACCTCCACCCTACCAAATTCCCAGGCCACTTTTCTTTGCTCACATGACTTGGCCATGTCCTCCTTTTGCATTTTCCTAGTTTTCCTCCTCTATTTCTTGTACTACTTCTCTTGCTCCTCTCACTCCTCCTGTCCTATGAAATCACCAGCTGCTGGTCTTCCCTAGGGATCAATCACAGGGAATCTTCCCTTCTTGAACTATATCCACCTTTTAGGGGTCTCATGCATTTTGATGCATTTTATCATTCTCCTGCTGCCCTTTCTCCCCAAATATCCATCCATCATTCAGCTTGGTGATCTGGAAGAGGCTGCCTCTTGTGAACTGTGTCACTCAACCTCCCTTATCTCCTGCCTTCCAGGATTTGGCCAGTGGGAAGCAGCAGCAGGAGATTGGAGGGAAGGAGGAACTGCGGTATTTCTCCTCCCCACTTTCTCCCTGCCACAGAGTGAGGTTCTGGTGATGACTGTGTCCTTTTGTGCCTTCTCCAAAGCATCTCAAATGTCAGAGGAACATCTGTATTCATTTTCTAGGACTGCTGTAATGAATTACCACAAATTGGGTGGCCTGAAACAACATAAATTTACTCTCTTACAATTATACAGGCCATAAACCCACAATTCAGGTGTCAACAGAACTGAGCTTCCTCCTAAGCCTGTATGGAAGGAAATGTCTTGCTTCTTCCAGCTTCTAGTGGCTCCAGGCATTCTTCAGCTTGTGGCTGCTTATCTCTGCCTCCACCTTCACAGGACCTTCTCCCCTTCCTTCTCTTCTCTTCTAAGAACACATCATAGAATTTGCTCACCATTACATCCTTGTCACCCATCCAGGGCCTGGCACATAGTAGGACCCCAATAAATTCTTGTTGAATGAGAGAATGAATCCATAGCTACTTCAATTCTCTTTACATCTCAGCAGCAATCCTTTCAGTATCTTTCACCTTCTCCTCCAAATCTCCCAGCAGTTGCGCTGGCAACCCACGTTAAACAGATCTTTCCAGAAATCCCTAAATCCCCAATGAAACTGCTTTCTCTTGCTCCCTGTGCACTTCCCCAAATATTTGGGTCTGTCTGGCCTTTGCTCTGCCGGCCCTGCCATTTGTGAAGATTCTCCTTGAAGCTTTATCATTAAAAAAATAAACCAACATCTTCTGTACCTCCAAAAGAAGCTTTTACTTTTGCAAACTCTATTGATTTAATCCTAGAGGCTGCTGGCAGCAGTCCCAGGGACTTAATCAATATGACAACACCCAATGAGGCCAGCACTCAAGGAGCCTTGGCCAAGATCTCCTTCTGCTTGGGTCTGCACTGCCCCTGCCTTCATTGCAACGATGAAGGGAGAGTTGCAGTAGGGGATGGGATATTTGCAATCACTCCAGGATCCTGCTTAGGTGAGCAAAAGTAAATGTCTTCAAGCTTGAGGCACTTGAGAGCTATTTGTTAATTTGCTACTATGGCTGATTCCCAGGGACACCTAAGTAAGCAAGAAACTGAAGACAACAGAGAAACACTGCAGGTTCTAGAACCTCAGTATAATCTCTCTGGTGGGGTGAGCAGGAGTAGAACAGGCAAAGGGTAGGGGCAGAGGGAGATGACAATGGGAAGACTTAAAACTGAATGAGTTAAAACAGAGTTCCTTCACCGCTCAGCAGATGCTAAGTGATCAGGGAAGAAGAGAAAAAGGTTGTAGGAAGAATGAGGTTGAGGGCGAATGAATCAATACTCAGGGCTTTAGAAACCATTCATCTCCTCCAAGGAAAAGTCAAACAATTCCTTCCCACATTTTTTTCAGGATTAAAAAACATGGAGATATTGATGTTTCTCTCCCTTTCTTCCTCCCTCCCTGCCCTTCTCTCTAAAAAATAATGAATAAAATCTTTTTTAAAAAGATGTTATTAAAAAAAAACATGGAGAGAAAGTAGAGGTCCTATAGGAAGAAAATGGAAGGGAAGTAATGCTTGTTAGCTATAAATTCAAATGCATGAGTCTACAAAACCCTTTTGAGAACAATGTGCTTACACATTAGCTCCCAGGCACAGATCATGAGGTGTTACAACCCCATCTTCTATGTACTGCTACCGTAACAAATGATCCTCCAATCTCCGTGTCCAAGAACACCGCGGATTGGTTTTCTTGCTCATGCTGTGTGTCCATGGCAGGTGGGATGGGACTTTGTCATCTGCCATCCTCTCTCCAGCACCTAGTCTAAGGGAGCCTCCATCTCTGTACTCACGATGGTGGAGACAGGAGAAAGGAAACATGGGGAATTATACATTGACTCTTAAAGCCTCTGCCCGGAAGTGACACATGTTACTTTTCCTCATGTTCCATTGGCTAAAGCAAGTTACAAGGCTGTGCCCAACTGCAAGTATGTGGGAAAGAGACACTTTACCATGTGGCCAGAGAAAACCCAGAAATATTAGCTGAGCTAAGTGAAGGATTTCCACTCAGGAAGATTAAAAGGCTTGCCCCAAGTCACACAGCATCAAAGTTGGCAGAAGTGGAATCAGAATTGAGGACTATATGTTCCATGGTGGTTTAGCTCTATTCCTATGTACCTAGCAGGAGCCGAGAATCAAATTTAGATAACAATAAGAAGAAATATCAATGGAGGCTTGTGGGGGGCAGCAAGCCCTCCCTGGATGTTTTCTGTCACGGTTCTGGGAAATCTGGGCTGAAGTTGGGTGACGTTCCAAAATGGATGGTGATGGCTTTGCCCGTCTGACTACTCTTCTGCCACCCCTACCCAGACCATCTATTAGTGTGAAAGAGCCTGGCTCTGGTGCAGGTAGGAATTCCAAATAGATGAGCAGGCCAGTTTAGCATTAGAGCAAGGCTTCTGGAAAGTGCTTACCGCCGCTGCCAACACATCTTTGCCATTTCAGTCTTGAGCACCTATTATGTGCCACTTAAGTGCTTCCTGCATGTTAATTAATTGAGCCATTGCCACTTATCTATCCAGAAATCCTACTGGTCAACCTTCAAATTATATCCCAAATAGTGGTTTCCGGGGGCTGGCCGGAAGGGGGAATAGGAAGTGACTATGAGCAGGTATAGGGTTTCCTTTGGGGGGATGAAATGTGAAACTAAGTGGAGGTGACGGTTGCATGACATTGCAAGTGTACTAAAGACCACTGAATTGCACACTTCAAAACGGGAAATTGCATGTTATCTGTATTTTCCCACAATAAAATTTTTAAAAATTAATGTCAAAATCCAACCACTCCTCATTACCTCCACAGACAACACTCTGGTCCTGCCTCCACTTAACTGGACCAGCATTGTCAACCTCCTCCCTCATCCACAGCTTCCACTCTCATCCTCCAAGTTTGCCCCTTCCCCCTTCTGCAAAGTGACCAGAAGAGCCTGTGAACATCTGAGTCCAGGCACATCTGTCCCTGCTTAAAAGATGCCATGACTCATACCGCACACACAGCAAAAGTCAAGGACCTCTCCATAGACCACAGGCGTTGCCCTGTCACCTCCTTGCACTCACCTCCTCCTACTTTCCCCCTCATTCACTCCCTTCAGCCTCACTGGCCTTCCTCACTGTTCTTCCAACAAGCCAATTATGATCCTGCCTCAGGGCCTTTGCATCTGCTGTTCTCTCTCCTCGCAGATATCCTCATAGCTTCTTCCTCAACTCCTTCAAGTCTTGGTTCAGATGCCAACTCCTCAGTGAAGCCTTACCTAACAAAGCAACTAGTCTCCCCACCCCCTCTCCTTGCTGATTTCTCCTCATTGCCCTTATAATCTAAAGTACTATGCAACTTATTATTTTGTGTGTTGTTTATCCCATGTCTCTCCCAAAGAGAATGTAAGCCTGCGAGGGCAAGGACTTCTGCCTGCTTCCTGTGTCTAACTCTATGAGACAGAGATGATTTCCTATCCCTTTTAAAGACGCAGAGAGCTGAGATTCATCATTCGGCACCTAACTAGTAATGGGTGGGTAGTCAACCAACTTGTTCTGAGCTCATGACCCAGGTTCTCAACCATATGATCCTTATTATTATCCATGCAGCAAGGATGAACTGAGTACCTACTATGTGCCAGACAGCATTTTATGCGCTGGGGATACGACAGAGGGCAAAACAGACAGAATTCAGCTCTCATGGAGGTGACGTGGCTCAGCTCTCTCCTGCCCCGACTCTCACCTGCCGTCACATTTGGCTCTGACAGCAACCACATGGTTTGAGATGCCCTGAGAAATGGGCTGGCTATACAACCTATACTACCACCCCACGGTGTTTCTGTGCCAGACTTATTATTATTTACCATTGTATGATATCCCATGATATATGACAACATAAAACAAGAATTTGCCAGTCCTGCCATCTCCACTATCAACATGAGTTCCATGAGCTCAGAGAACCTTGTGATAGTTTTTCATCCCACATTTGCAGACTGCAGATGAAGGGAAAGGGATATAAACAGAAGAACACAGGAAAAAATGCTGATGTATAAATAACGCATATGACATCAGGCTGTGGCACGTTTTTGTAAGTAAAGTCTAACTGCAGAACCCCCATGCCCCTGGATGTACATGTTGTCGCAGGAGCCCTTGCTACAACAGCAGAACCGAGTGGCCCTGACAGGAGACCGTGTGGCCCGCAGAGCTCCAGATCCCTACTATCTAGTCCCTTGCAGAAAGTTTGCTGACCCTTGAACCATCACAATAACATATAACTGCACTTTAATATATTAACTAATTAGAGCACGTATTTTACATTAATGTAGAACTATCTAATGTAAAATGATATAACAACTACTATTACAATACCTACAATGAGTGCTTATTATGTGCTGGGCACTGGACTGAGCTTTCTTGCCTATGTTATTACGTTAAATCTGTTCGACAGCTCATTGAATTATTATTATTACTAATAAGAACAGAGACTCTGGAGCCATACAGTCTGGGTTCAAATTCCACCTTTATCGCTTGTAGACTGTGAAACCTCAGACAGGCTACTAAACTTCTCTGCCCTGGTACTCTCTTGGTCACCTGTGATGATGACAAGGGCACCCACCCCTCAAGGCATTGACAGGGTGAACTTAATTGATGCAGGGAAGTGCTTGCCATATTGTCCTGAACTCTTGTTACTATGATTGTCCTTATTGGACAGAGGAGGAAACTGAGGGACAGGGTGGTGAAGTCACTTGCCCAGGCAGTCATGCCAGGATTTGAACCTGCATAGCCATCACTGCTGGGAGCAGGGATATGGCCAATTGCGAAAGGGGAACTACGGAACTCAGGAGAGCTGGAGCCAGCACACAGCCCTGGGGGACTTGGGTCTGTCCACCTCTCTCCTCATGTCCCAGACCTTGGAGTGGTGGGAAGGCAGGGATCGGCTGGTCTGCTGCCACAAACACGGAGAAGCTGCTCTTCCGCTCTCAGTGGAAGGGGAGACCAATTAAGCTTGAATAGAGGAAGCCAAGATAGTAATGACCTATCATCACAGAACCCCAGAGGAGTTCTAAGAAGTGGGCAAGGCTGGGAGGGGACAGGTCATTGTTACAGATGACCTGGAGGAGGCTGAAGATAGATCCATTGCTAACACAGCTGTACTAGATTGGGGTGGGGTGGGCACAAGCCATTGTTAACTTGCCTGGGCTACAATTTCACATGTACAGCCTACTTCTTGTTGCCAAGACAGGCTCCAAAGAGGGTGGAGCAGGTGAAAAATTCAGGGGGGTTGCTTCCTGCCCCTAGGACCCAATCTACCTCCCTGGGCTCAGCAGGAAAGGTCTCTCCTAGGTTTCACCTTCAGCAAGATGGTCACTTGCTTCAGGCAGGAAACCCACCCATCCTCAGCCTTGGATTAAACCAAGGGCCTGTCTAAAGGCTGCCGAGACTCCCACTACCAGCTCTCTTAGCAGAGTGAGAGAGGGAACAAAAAGGCAGGAAGCACTAGCGTGGAAAAAGATCCAACAATCACCACCACCAATAGTAATAACAGCAGCAAAGTAGGCTTGTTTTTTTTGTTTTGGTTTTGGTTTTTGTTCTTGTTTTTGTCACCTGGGAACCTGATTTGTCCTTGTGGAAAAGAGTGTGATGTGTCCAACGAACCCCCTCTTGGATGCATGCATGGACTAAATGTTCCAGCCTCCCCTACAGTTATGTGGGACATAGGCACTGGCTGTCTTCTGTGATCCAGAATCCACTCGCCTTCCTTCTCCACCAGGCTACATCCAGGGAGGTTAATGGCCTCACTAAGCAACCTACCCTCTAGCTTCCAGATGGGTTTGAACAGGGGAGAACCCTGGCAGGAGATCTGGGGAGAGCATGAAGTTGGGGCACTTATTCGGCCAGCTTCCTCAAGTTGCAGCTCCTGCCAACCAGCTATTATTACCTCCACCTCTTTCGGTCCCTGCGTCTCTCCCTCTGTTTTAGCAGCTGCCCACATCTCTTAATTCAATTTGTGATGTATGTCTTCCGTCTCCTACTGAGACCCTCACCAATGCACCATGGGATGAAATTCTGGCCAACATAACGCTGCTGGAAGTGAGGATGACTACTTCTGTTACAGCAACTAGCGCACCCTAATGCACCTTTAAAGAGATCTCCCTGTTCCACGAAGTTAGCTCCGCCCCAACACGAGAACCATGATCATGTGACTCAAGCCTAAACCAATCAGAGTGTCTCTTTCCACATTTCCCACTTTCCTGCGGCGACTGCCTCAGGCACGAGCCCATGACCCCAGGCTGAGCCAATCCAAAGCAATAACCATTTGCTGAGAATGCTGGGAGGATGGCTGGGGAAGAGAATCACATTGGATAAGATCTAGGGAGGACCCAATGGCATGTCACATCCACATCATGGAGAATAGAACCAACCTCAAAAAGTGGAGCCTGGAAACTGAAGTTTAATGATGTCATATGACCCTGGATCTGAATAAGTCAAAATATTTTTCAGTATGACCAACGATTTCCATCTCCACAGCCACCTTCCCACTCCAAGGAACACTGCCTCTTCCTTGAAGGATTACAGTCATTTCCTCATGGTTTATATCCTTGGTCTCATGGTTTATGTCCTTGTCCCCAACCAATCCATTCTCCACACAGCAGCCAGTGGGGCAGTTCATAGATAATCTCAATATACTGACGCTTCAGTGACCAGAGTGTAGCTTTAAAATAAATACCAAATTCCTAAGCATCTGCCACAGAGCCTTTGCACATGCAGTCCCTCTGGTCAGTACATCTTTACCAGTACTCTTGCCCCACTGTAGCAGGCTTCCATTAAAGACTATTTATCACCACTTCTTCAGGAGGGGTTGTTTTACATGCTCCTCTCAGAGCATGATGGACTTGTCCTAAGGCCTTATTGCATTTGTAATTGTAAGTTAAGTAGGCATAACTATTTATCTGTCATCCTTGCCAGACTGGAAGCTCTATGAAAAAAATGACTGTTCCTGCCATGTTCATCACTGTAACCAGTGTTGTCAGCACTCAATAAATACTTGTGGCTTGACTGGTTGAGTACAAAAACAGACCAGACCAAAGGAGGTAAGAGTTAAACAGTCAGAGAGGTTGTCTTGTAGATCACTGAGGCAAGGATAGATTTAAAAAATAAGTAAATAGTGCTGGTACAATGCTTATGGAATAAAAAGGAAATGAGACCCCCTACCTCATACCACACACAAAAATCAATTCCAAGCTGGTTAAAGCTGTACAGTGAGCAAAACTGAAAAATGTTTCGAAATAGCATAGAATATCTCCATGACCTCAGGGTAGAAACCAGCTTTTTTAAATAAGATATGAAACCCACAAACTGTGAAGAAAAAGATGTCTAATGCAACCACATTAAAATTAAGAACTGCTATTGATTAAAGGACGTCATAAAAAAGAACCAAAAGGCCAGCCAACAGTATTGCACAGTATCTAAGGATGAAGGACCAGTTTCCAGAAAACATAAGGATCACCGACAGATCAACGTGGAAAAAACAAACAAACAAGAAAAGAAACCCAGGCAACCCAATAAAAAAGAGGACAAGGCATAAAGGGGCACTTCATCAAAGAAGAACCTTGAATAGCCAATAACTATAATAAATACATTCATCTACTTTGTAACTGGGTACACAAACTAAAACTGCCACACACGCACTGGACAGGCTGCAGTGAAGTCTGACAACACCAAGTGCTGGTGAGGGCGTGGAGCCACTTGAACACTCAGCCACTGATGGCAGGAGTGTAATTGGGCACAAATCATTTGCAAAAACACTTCGGCAGTATTCGGTCAAAGTTAAAGTGCACTAATTTTAATATCCAGTGATCCTGCTTCAAGGCATGTACCTCCGAGAGACTCCAGCATGCAGGCAGCCAAATCCATAAACAACTAGCAATACTGCTTATTTTCAATGACCAAAAGGGAACAAACTCATATATTCATCATCAGTGAGCAAATATGACCAGGAAGGAGCCACAGTGACCACAATAAGAATGGATCTTGCTCACATAACCGTGAGCCAACGGAATACAAAACAATTCATATCACATAATTTTATTTATATAAAATTCAAAACCACAAAACATTTAACTATATTGCTTAGGGAGGCGTGCTTAGGTGGTAAAACCACAAAGAAAAGCAAGCTGATGACTCCCATGAAATCCTCAATAATGGTTCATCAAGGAAGAAAAGGGTGGGAGTGGGGAGATGGGGGATGGCCATATGGGAGAATCTGGGGAGATAGTGGCAGTTCTGGCTGTTGACCTGGGCACAATGGATATTCACTTTATGGCTGAACTTTAAAATGATAATCTATGTTCCTACACCCTTTAGGTTCACTTTCTCTCTCTGTCTGTCTCACATTCACATACACACACACACACATACACACACACACACAGAGTCAGCCAGAGATGGGCTATAATAAATAAGACACATGCCAAGGGACAGTTTATGAAGAGAAAGAGAAGGGCAAACAGACAGAAAATGAAAAGATGAGAGACACAGGAAATGAAAAGGGATGAGGAGCTGGCAAGCAGGAGAGTGAGGAAATGAGAAATGGGAGACAGAAAAGGGGAGGAGGCGGTAAGAGTAATGGAAAGGGAAAAAGACGCACAAAACTGGATTGTCCCTCTGTTTCTCTTTTCCTGTATTTTCCCACTTTCTCCTTCTCTCCCTTTCTTCCTCCATCTCTCTTTCTACCTCTTTCAATCCCCTCCATCTTTCTGTGTCCCTTTCTCCTTTTCTCACCTTTTCTCACCTTTTCTGTATTCCTTGCCCTCCCTCTAGTCTTTCCCTCTTCCACGTTTCTCATCTCTCCCCTTCCTCTCCCTCCCGCCCATCCCCATCTCTGTGTCTGTTTTTCTTTCTCCCTCATCTTCCTCTCCCTTTTCTCCTCCACCTTCCCTTTCTCTCTCTCCCTCCCCCTTCTCTTTCTTTTAATATATATTTATCAAGTGGTCCCTCTGTGTCAGACACAGTGCTAAAGAAAAAGGAAGGGCCCTGGCTGGTGCGGCTCAGTGGGTTGAGCACCAGCCTGCGAATCAAAGGGTTGCCAGTTGGATTCCCTGTAAGGGCACATGCCTGGGTTGCAGACCACGGCCCCAGTTGGGGGACGTGTGGGAGTCAACCAATTGGTGCTTCTCTTGCATTTGAATGTTTCTCTCGATCTCTTTCTCCCTCCCTTCCCCTCTCTCTGAAAATAAATAAAATATTTAAAAGAAAGAAAGAAAAAAAGAAAAAGAACAAAAGAAAGGTTGGAAGGAAGGAAGGAAGGCACAGCCAGGGGACATGGATGTGGCTGGCAGGCACTGGTGGCCCAGACACCTGCCTAGGTTTGCGCCACCAGGACACCCTCCGCCAGGCTCAGGCATGGGCCTGTGGGCCACCTGCGACTCTCTCCTCTTCATTAATTTCACTATCAAACACTTCCAGCATCACAAGTTGTAGGTCTTATTTATTAAATATTTAACTGGGAGAGACCCAGCTGAGATGAAACCTCTCATTTGTGGAGGCCCCAGGAGAGCAGATCACAGGCCTGCTGTGCTGCTGGGACTAACCACAGCCACGGCCACCAGGTGCTGAGGGGGCCGCAGGGGGGCAGCCCCCATGCCAGGGAAGGAAGACCCGGGAAAGGAGAGAGCTGAGTTTCTCACAGCTCCACCTGGATGCTGGGGGGGGTCCTCCGTTGTGGGAGGGGACTTCAAAAACTCCAAAACCAGAATAAGTAAATCCACGAAGCCAGAACACAGACTAGCAGTTGCCAGGGGCTGGGGAAGGAAGAGCAAGGAGTGACTGCTCACGGGGATGGTGTCTCCTTTTGGGATGGCAGGAGTGTCTCGGAATGAGGCAGAGGTGGTGGTTGCACCACACTGTGAATGTGCTAAATGCCACTGCACTGTTCGCCTTACAATGGTTAATGGCTAACTTTGTTATGTGACTTTAACCTCAATGTTTTAACACTGAAAACCAAAAAAAAAAAAAAAAAAAAAAATAGTTCAGTTTCCTTCACCCCAACTATGAGCTCCAAGGATGCTGGCCTCATTTTAAAAAATTAACAATGTTTTATGTACGGCATGCTTACTACCCACATCCCAGGCCCCTGCTCCGCACGGTGAATCTGCACGTCATTTCCTCTTTGCAGCCCTGCCTGCAAGTCCCTGCTTTTCTAGAGAGAGAACTTGCGGCTCAGAGAGGGGCAGTGGCTCACCCAAAGCCACACGGGTCTGGCTCCAGTCTACCTGCCTCCCGAGTGTTCTTAACCACCCAGCGGGCTCTCTGCCAATTCTAGATGAACTGTAGAGCCACTAGGACAGCCTCCCTCAGCCCAGGGTCGGCCCTGGACCAATCCCGTCAGCACCCGCGGGGGTGGGGCTTGGGCCATCAGCATTTTTCAAGCTTCCAAGTGATTTCAAATGTAGCCAAAATCTACAGGTGAGTACTATTGAGACGCAGATTGGGATCCGGCAAGGTTGGAGGTGAGATTGCATTTCCAACAAGCTCCCAGGACACTGATGCTAGAATTGCCTAGAACTTCCAGCAGTGATGAAATGTTCTAGATCTGCACCATCTAGTACAGTGCCCACTAGCCGCACATAGCAACTTAGCACCTGAAATGTGGCTGGTGTGACTTGGGGACTGACTTGTGATTTTATTTCATTTTAATTAATTTGAAAATTGAAATAGTCACACATGACTAGTGGCTACCTTATGGGGCAGTGCAGGTCTACACAAGCTCCAAGGAAAGAAAGGAGACATCCAACAGGTTAGAAAAATATCCTATAACTTTAATAAATAACCCAGAGCCTTAAAAATAACCCAGAGTTCAGTCTCTGTCTGCATCTTAAAGTGACCCAAGACCTGGGGCAGAAGATAAAAAACACCTTAGAGAAAAAGGAAGAAATTAGAAAATCGTTTTGATCATTCTCCATTCTTCCTTGCCCAGCACCATCCACTTGCTCAGGGCCCCTCACTGCTCCCTTTCACTCCCTAGACAAAGCCATCAAATACAAAACAGACCTCTGGTCTCACCACGCCTGCCCCTCATCTTCACTGCTCCCCAGAGCAACTGAATCCAGTCCACACGTGCCCTAAGGTCACCTCCTAAGTCAGCTCCTTGGCCTCAACACCCTCTGCTCCAAACTCTGTTTTCCTTTTGCATTGTAGCATTTACACCGTACTTAAACAGCATCCTTTATCTGGTCTTTGGTTTGTCCGACCAGCTAGAATGGGAGCCACACCATTTGTGTCTATCTGTGCCTCGCTGTGTACCAGTGCCCTTCCCAAGGAGGAAACACTGCTTCCACCATGACTGAGCACTTACTATGTGCCAAGCTCCGTGTTTTACATGCACTGTCAATTCATGCTCACAACGTCCCTGAGAGGAAAGTGATCTACTGCCCATGGTACAGATGGAGAAATTGAGGATCCCTGAGATTAACCTCCCAAAGGTCACACCAACTGAGAAACCTAGTCCTGCCTGACCTCCAACTCTGTCCTTTTGCTAAGGCTTTGCTTCATCTCACTTCACAGATATCCCATGTTCATCAACATGGCGGCAACACCCTCTACCAGCACAAACATTACAACTCACTGCAGGCTCAGATGAGAGTTAGCATTTTTAGCAATCAAGTATTTTTAATTAGGTGTGTACATTGTGTTCAGATACAATGCGATTGCACACTTAATATTGTAGAATCCAGTGCTGTGCCAACAGAACTGTTATATACACTGTTGGCATATAAAATAACCCAAAAAGCCTTGGGGCCTGCTTTATCGCAATATTCACTTTGTTGGGGTGGTCTGGAATCAAACCTGTAATATCTCTACACGCACCTGTGCTCCCTGTGCCATCTCTCACCCACAGTCACTCCAAGCTCTTTGGGTTATTGTTCCTGTTGTGTGGTTACCTGTCCCATGAGGTTCCCCTGCTTGCTAGATGTGGGATGTTGGCAAACAACTTTAGTTCTCAGAGGCTCAGTGTGCACATCTGTGACATGGGAGCAAAAATAAACTCACAGAGCTCATAGCCTGGTATAAATACTGAGTTGGATGGAGAGGTTCTCTGTGGGGCTTATAAGCTCTCCACACACAGTAGCTCTAATAAAATACAGCAGTCAGCCCTGGCTGGTGGCACAGTGGATAAGGCGCCAGCCTGCAAACCCAAAGGTTGCTGGTTCGATTCCCAGCCAAGGCACATAACCAGGTTGCAAGCCAGGTCTCCAGCCAGGTCTGTAGCTGGAGGCAGGTAAAAGGCAACCATACACTGATGTTTCTCTCCCTCTCTGTCTCTCTCCCTTCCCCTCTCTCTAAAAATAATAAATAAAATCTTTAAAAAAGAAAAAAAAAAAGAGAGAGAGAGAGAGCAGTTTCCATGTCCTTCCAGGACACGGCACTTGCTCTTCCTGGAGCTCAAGTGAAATCCTAGATTTGTACAAGCACAGGACCAAGCAGGGGGACCCACACTGAGAGGACCCAGCCCAGGCAGTACCCACCAACCCATCGTGAATGTGGAAAATGGCCCAGCTGCTTTCCATCCAGTTTGGGGACATGGGGAATCCCATTTAGTCAGTGGGAAGAGCTATGACCCTGCACTCAGGATGGGAAAGCTCACGTGAAACCATGTGATAGCTCTGACACCCTGAAATGAAGGGATTTTCAACACACCAGGTGCACACTGAAACACACACACTCTTGCACTGTGGAGAGAGGATGCTAATGCCTGTCCTATAACAATAATGGAGTGGGGCAAAACTTTTACTCAGCGTACATGCGTTGCCAGGCACTGTTCTGCGTACTTCAAATGACTCCATAAAGCAGGCACTAATGTTATACCCATTTTAAAGATGAGGAAACTGAGACCCAGGAAGGTAAGTGAGAAGCCAGGATGGTGCAGTTGGAAATAAGCAGAGCAGGTACTTGAACCCAGGGAGCCTGCTTTACGTCCTCCCTCTTCACCACTACGCTAGACTGCCTGAAACCCAACATAGACCCATAGGACCTCATTGTCTATAGAACCTGGTGCCGCTACTCTCCCTCAAAGACATCTGTGCAGAATTTTCCTAGAGAAAATGGAGCAAAGGGTGTGACCAGGAGACCATGAAAGAGATGCAAACAGTCCACATGGATCTGCTAAATACTCATTGTCTTCAGACTGTTAAATCAAGGGCAACCCAGTTGGGCCCCATAATCAGAGAAATGGGACCTTGGAAGGCACAGACTTACTATTTCTTGGACCTCTTGGACCTGGCCCTAAGCCTGACACATGACCCAGCTAAGCCATTTCCAGGACTCTGTCCCAAGAAAATAGTCGCAGATGTGTACAAAGATGTCATCACTGGGTGGTGCAGGGTCACAGCAACATGGCTCTCATATTGGTGAAAAAACAGCACCTAAAATGACACTTTTTGTTATGGAAAACAAAAAGTATAGGTGTGCCATATTAAAAATATGGGTATTCCTCTGGAGAAAAAGTCCTCACTGCAAAAAAGCTCTGCACAAATTCTACCCTTGTCGCCTTCGTGCCCTCATCTCCTCCCACCTCGCCTGGCACATGTAAGTACTCAAGAAACATTTATGAATGAATGAATGCATTCCCCCACCCCTCATAGCTCTAAGCTCATCTGCCCCAGGGGTCTGTGTGCTGTACTGCCCAAGGCCAGCCCTGGTATGGAACTAGGGGAGGAGAGAACCACAGTTTACACCAGCAGCATCTGCCATGCCAGGAACCCAGAGAAAGCGAGTCACGATTTAAAAACTGGGCACCAGAAGGAGAAGAAAGGAGAAACAGAGGCCACAGCAGCTTTCATGTCAACCTTTTCCAACTCTGGGTGAGATTTCCTTCTATATACTTGTCTATATTTACATCAACGAGTCAGTCGGTAGCAACTCTGCAGCGGATCGTGTAGGATCTAAAGTTCACAGAAAGCTGGCTTCAACACCCAGCAAAGAAGAGAAACTGCAAATTAAATTTAAGTCTCCCAAAAACCTAAATCCACCTACTCCCCTCTGAGAAATCTATGACATCTTTTACATCAAGGTTTCTCCATTTTGGCACTACTGACATCTTGGACTGGATAATTCTTTACTAGGGTGAAAGGGGAGCTGTCCTGCACATTTTTAGTACACAGTAGCATTCCTAGCTTCTACCCACTACCTGCCAATATCACCTCTCCCTCCACATTCGTGACAACCAAAAATGTCTCCAGATATTGCCAAAAGTTCCCTGTGGAGCAAAATCACCCCCAGTCCAAAAGCACTGCTTTTCATGCAGCCCAGGAAGAACTGCAAACCAATCCACTGTTCTTTCTCTGCTCCTCCTCTTCAACTTCCTGAACTTTGAGTCACCTGGTCTCAAAATCTCTTTTACAGATTCAAAGAAAGCAGTGGCAACAGTTTCAAGACTTGAGTCCCATATCTAAACCAGAATTTTATTCAGAAAAGAATCAGAACCTTGGACAGAGGTGCATGCACAAAGATGTTCCTTCCACTGTTATTTAAAATAAAAGCCAAGCAAACAACTGGAGATGGGTTACACAAAGTATGATACAGCCATGAAGCAGAATATCATCATATATTAACAACAGCCTTTTCTGGGGTTGCTGTCAAGCTGTACAGCACCACTGTGTGGATTTCAGTAAGATGCTCCTTTTTTCAACTTGTTAGGTCCATCTGTCAAAAATTGTCATAATATTTTCATTTTTTCTGGAGCAAGCTACTTAAGTGTCTATCAACTGGGACATTTAAACCATAAATGTATAGTTATATGATGCCTATTGAGATGTGATACCCTTTTGTAGTGTACAGCCTGTGCAACTATACATGGTAGCCTTGATGCTACCAAGGACATCTAGTAGCATTGAAATGTTTTCAAAACAGTTTATATCCAATCTGACTGGTGTGACTCAGGGGATTGGGTGTCATCTTGAAAATCAAAAGGTCACCGGTTAGATTCTCAGTTAGTGCACATGCTTGGGTTATGAGCCAGGTCCCCCCACCCCCAGCTGGTGGCATGCAAGAGGCATTGGGTTGGTGTTTCTCTCCCTTTCTTTCTCCCTCCCTTCTCTGCTCTCTAAAAACAAATAAAAAATTTTCAAACAAAGCTTATTATCTATAAAAAGGTATGGAATAAAATATATTAACATTCTTCAAGTATATATTTAACATTCTTCATTGTAATTTAAGTGTTTAATCAATGAAGAGGACAGGCTTCTTGGAGGAGGCAACTTCTGGCCTGAGATCTAAATAAAGAGGAAGAGTCAGCCATGGGAGATCTGGGGGAACCATGATGCAGGCAGAGGGAACAGC
Source organism: Noctilio leporinus (assembly GCA_004026585.1). NCBI lineage: Eukaryota > Metazoa > Chordata > Mammalia > Chiroptera > Noctilionidae > Noctilio > Noctilio leporinus. The sequence goes on from PVIW01004369.1 coordinate 98,518, forward strand.
CAAATGCAAAAAGCGCCAATGGGGCTGAGACAGAGTAGAATGGAAGAGATGACATGAAAGACAAAACAGGGACCAGATGAAGTGAGGCTGTGTAGGACCCTGGTATGTTTGATCTGTAATCTCTGGCCAGTGGGTAAAAAGCTGGAGCACATACCCAACCTGATCAGAAGAGAGATATCTATCCCTCTAGCCCACCACTATTTGCCAATAGAGCAAAACCCAAAAAATTCCACTTTCAGACTCATGCGATAATAAACAAAATCAGGTGTTTCCAGAAACTTAATAATCTTTGTCAACAACACTATTTTTTTCATCATTACTCAACTGACAAACATTTATGCACGATATAGTGCAGGAACTATTGGGGGATGTGAGGAAGTTCAATTATTGCCCCCTACTCTCAGGAGCTTTCTAAGTAGAGAAGACATAAGCATACAACTTATTTTCGTCAAAAGCATGAAAGATTCACTTGACACTAGGAAAGGCCCAACTAGGGTGATAAGTGGAAGAACTTGGTCATTCCCAAACCAATAAGAACACCAAATATTAGCGAGACCCAACACGGGTCCCTTCATATAACACTCTTATTTCCAACATCCACCCATTCTCCCACCCATCCATTTTTTATCCTTCAATCCAATCCAATCATCTGTCCACCTATTTCCACTCATCCATCCATCCATCCATACATCCATCCAACCAACCTTTCTTTCATCATCAATTTTCTTTCTTTCTTCCTTCCTTCCTTCCTCCCTCCCTTCCTTCCTTCCTTCCTCCCTTCCTTCCTTCCTTGCTTCCTTTTTCTTTCCCTTCATCATCCATCTATCCATTCACCCACCCACCAATCTCTTTATTTACCCACCTATAATCCATTTACCTGCCCATCCATTCAACATCATTCATCTTTCCTTCCTTCTTTCCTCTCTTCTATTCATTCATCCACCCACCCATTATCCATCTGTCCAACCATTCACAAATCCATTCATCCACTCAACCAACACCAATAGCATGAGATGCCACTTTCCTCCACAAACATATATCCATGGTCCATAACTTAGAAGACTGCATTGTGATTAGGAATAGGCTAAACGATGAAAAATTTGCATTTTAACAACTCTTCCAAAAATAATTCAAGTCCATAAATGTTTTTGGCTATTCCAATCTTTGCAATACCCACATGCTCCAAGTCCTTGTAAGACCCTCATAGAAGCTGATCTGTTCTCACTGATTTGAAGTAATTGATTTTTTCAATAATAGTGCTCTTAGAGCAAGGCTAGGGAGAGTAGGGTATGGTTAGAAGAAGGGGAACTATGGGGAGATTAGAGGGAATCTGGAATTGGAGAGACTCTTGTTAGTGGGGGCATAGGGAATGGTAGAGGAAGATGATTAGTATTAGGAGCATAGAACATAGAAAAGGGTTGCTGAGAGATGGAGGAAATCCTACTTGGGCCTTGGAATCATGGAATTCTACTACTGACAATCAATAGGACCCTGTGATTGGTTTTCTCTTGGCTTATACCTTGGAGCAAATGGTGGTTAAGTGAATTATCCAGGAGAATGGGTTAATAAGATACATGCCAAAGAATAACAAAGATCAAGAGTTGAGTTGAGAACCTTGACAAGAAAAGGCATAATAATAACTAATACTCTATAGCTCCTAATACATGCCACACACTATTCCAAGCATTAAGTCAGAGATTGAAATATGGCCACCCTAATAAGTCCACTCACCCATCATCCTTCTTATTCATCCACCATTCCCTCTTTCCATCCTATCCAGTGTCCATCTTCCCCTCTTCCTCCTTACCCCCACCCATCCATTTATAAACATATACAGTATTTACTAAGTCCCAGGCACTATTCTAAGAATAACATGTATCAACTCAACCTTCCAAGATAGGTGAGATTAGAATACCCACTAGGCAGGCTAGGAAACTGAGACACAGAACACTTAAGTGATTAGCCCAAGGTCACATAGCTAGTGCCTACAAGACTCGGGATTTGAACCCCAGACACTCTGCTCCGAAGTCCATGCTCTCAACCGGGCCTTGCTGCTTCTCTACAAACCAATAGGTCTAAACCACAGGTGACATTCAGAAAACAAGCAGGAATAGGAGTTGTCTGGCTGACCTAGCCCTTAGAGAGCATGATGAATAGAATGTGAAATGCCTTCGCCAGTGCCTGTCAGATGGCTGGTGTTTCCATAAATGCTGATTAATCTCAGCTGATTCTAACTGAAGCTAGACTCCCAAGTACACAGACTAAAATTAACACCTTGACTTCATTCATTCAAAAATTATTTATTCAAGCTAGATTCCCAAGCACACAAACTAAAATTAACACCTTGACTTCATTCACTCAAAAATTATTTATTCATCACAGCAGCACTGTTCATAATAGCAGAATATAAAATAAAAGGAATCTGGATACATCTCAAATGTCCACCACCCAGGAAAATGGAAAAGTTGTTGTATCATCACAAAATGCAATATTATACAAAGAAAAATAAATGACCTACAGCTACATTCAAAATAAGAGATGAAGGGCCCTGGCTGGTGGCACAGTGAATAAGGCGCCAGCCTGCGAACCCAAAGGTCGCTAGTTCGATTCCCAGCCAGGGCACAGAAGCAGGTTGCAAGCCAGGTCTCCAGCCAGGTCCATAGCTGGAGGCAGGTGAAAGGCAAACCATACATTGATGCTTCTGTCCCTCTCTGCCTCTCTCCCTTCCTCTCTCTCTGAAAATAGTAAATAAACTTTTTTAAAAATTTGTCATTAAAAAAAAAAAAGGATAGATGAAACTTAGAAACATACTGTTGAATGGAGAAAGCAAGTACATGTTCCAGAAGGCTAACAAGCTCAGAAGCCAAGCCAGTTAAATTTATATTAAGGCATATGTATGTATAAAACAAGGAGGGAGGGAAGGTAGGAAGGGATGGAGGGAGGGAGAAAATAAGACCCACACAATTCAAGAGAGGGTAAATAAATACCTTTCGGGGATCGACATGGGGGGAGGGGGATGAGGAAAAGGCAGGTCAAAAATTATAGGTAGAAGTTATTGGTCATGTTCTAGTTCAGGGTTTCTCAAAAGTGTACTCCCCAGACCAGCTGCATCAGAACCACCTGGGAACTCACTGGAAGTGCAAATTCTCAGGCCCTATCCCAAATCTGTTGAATCAGAAACTCAGGAGGAAAGTACCAGCAACCTGTGTTTAAAAGCTCTCCAACCGGGCCCTGATCTGGTAGCTCAGTTGGTCAGAGCATCATCCCTATATGTCAAGGTTACAGGTTTGATCCCTGGTCAGGGCACATACAAGATTCAACCAATGAATGCATCAAAAACTGGAACAGCAAATTGATGTTTGTCCCCCTTCCTTTCATTCTCTAAAATCAATCAATATTTTTTAAAGTCCTCAGGTGATGCTGAGGCATGCCCAAGTGAGAGAAGTTGGTCCTAGAGCAGGTGACGCTGACTATGCAGGGCCAGGGATGCCACTCTGAGGGCCACCATTCTAATTCTTGACTTAGCTAGCTAGTCCACCAGTATTTCCATACTCTATTAAAATAAGAAAAAAATAAGAAAAAGAAAGGCAATATTGAGACTGTGTTGTAAACCCAGAAGAGAATTAAAGCAGTAGACTATAAAACTGAGGTGCATGAAAACACCCCACAATTACATATTCAGCCCCTGTAGGGGCCAAGCACAGAGCCAGAGTGGCGACCACAACAACCCTTGCCATCATGAAGTCTCAAATCCATCTGTCCTGCTACTTTTTACAGTGATAATACATGCCACAGTGTGCTTTCTGTGCATGGTATCTTTTAACCTTCCCACAATTCCCTGGACATTGGACTAAGCCCCTTTTACAGATGTGCGGAGACTGAGGCTTCACTTCCAGGAACTGGAGCTGATATTTGCAGCTGAGTCACCAGTCCCCAAGCCCTGCATGCTGTGCTTCCAATCATGATCACTTCTTTGCCCTGCCTCTTCCGACTCCTGTCAGCCTCCTGTCCTGGTACCACTGCTCAGAGAGTCACGTACCTATGTGGACTCCACATTGTGCCACAAACATTTCACAGCAGCAGGTTAAGGTCCCCTACTCCCCAGTCCTGTTATTCTTAATAAAGAAAATAATAAAGGTCAATGGGATAAAAGAATATGGCAGGTTCTGGGAGGTCAGAAACCATGTAACCCTTCCCCAGAGCAAGTTCTAGGTCAGCCTCAATGTGTCTCATTAAAGACAAACCTGTAAGTTTATTCTTGAGCTCAGGCTTAACCTTCCTGAAAATGTTGCTGGCATAAAGTTACTTTATTGTTTAGTGTGTGTGTGTGTGTGTGTGTATACATATAGTGTATATATGGCACACAGGCTTAAAATGAGAACAGAACTCAACAGTGTGAACAATTATTTACTGGCTGGTAGGTGACTAAAATCAGTTTCCTTCATCACCCCTTGAGTAGGGTTATCTGAGGGGAATGGCTGCTAATTTTGAATTCCAGGTCCAACCTGAGCACTGAGTGAGCCCCTTCCAGGAAGCCCCAAGGATGTTCCCACTCTGAACAGAAAATAAAGTCATGTCTAACCTGAGAGAGATGACAAAATATGATCCAGACTTAACTCAGGAAATTGCTTCAGAGCCGGGATCTCATAAATGGGTGGCTTCCAAAAGCAGAATTCATTCCGATCAGAAGTCTTGGCTTTTCAAAGGAAAAAGCTACGTTTTTTCCTTTCCTAGACCATGGAACCATCTCTTGCTCTCCTTCTCTTTGGTGTTAAGAAGTTACCACTGAGTGATCAACATCCCAGTTTGCCTGGAACTGCCAGATTTTCTAAGGCATAAAAACTAGTGAAGTCCAGGGCAAACTGGGACACCTGGTCACCCAAGAAAGAACTCATGCTCAGTCATTTTTGAAACCCAAGTTGCTGAGGCCAACCACCTGATTACCTCTTCTGGAATGTTACTTGCCTTCTCCATTCTTCCAGGAGAGAAAGAAGAGAGAAGTGGGGGACATATGCTAACTCCAAAGATGAGCGGGGTTCTTCTATTAACTCTCATTGGTCTCCTGGGGTGGCCACCCCAGCTGTCCTGGGCCTGTGGTTTCCATCCTGGGCTGGACTCTTGACAAGCAAAAGGAGACGGGTTCGGGGTTGGGGGCAGTGGGGAGCTAAGTACATACTTTGAAATTCCCTCACCTTGTCACCCACAGGGGGAGGAATCAAAGGAGGGGAAGGCAATTTTGTCTTTGACCAAAGGGAATCGAAAAATGGGTCAAGTGGGCATGATTTTATTTTCCCCTGAAAATCTCAGGAGAGAACAAGGAACGCAAAATACCTGAGGGCTGCTTTAGAGCGTCACACTAGGCTTAGTAAATCCAAATTGGCCAGATACCGGGGCCCTTTGTTCTCCCTCTGCCCAGAGAGCCTCATTTCCCAAAAAGCCACATTTCTTTAAAAGAACTAGGAGAAAAAGTACTCCCTGGGATTATGGCTCATGCATTTTGGGGGTTTTCTCTATGCTGGACACTGTGCTGAGTATTTACCAGACATGACCCCATTTAAGCTCCCCAAGAGCCGTCCAAGGAAGATGCTCTCAGAAGCAGTATCCTTATCATGCACATGAGGAAACTGAGTCATTCAAACCTGGGCCTGACTGACCCAGAGCCCGGAGTGCTCTCCCTCCCTCTCTCTCTGCTGTCTATCCTGGCACCACCCGGTACCTTTCTAAGAAGCTGAGTTAGCATTCTCAGAAATGTATTAACCACAGGGCATTTGGGGCCCTGTGCCTCCCTACATCAAGCCCTCTTTCCCGGTGGTGCCTTCCAACATTGTAGGAGAGCATATGTATGCTTGCTACTGGGGGTGGGAGTGACAGGGGGTACATAAACCACAAGCACCCAATAGACATCCCCCCCCACAAGGCCCTGAAGGAAGACTTGACTGTGAAGGGGCCACTGCTCCCTAAATTCTCAAACATTAAAAATTCATAGACCTTTTCTGGTCTGATAACCTCATGGACAACTACCCTCCAATCCCAATACACAATTAAAACCCACCAGAACCCTAAAACATTGGCACAAGGTCAAATCAGATCTCTATGATTTGGCAAACAATGCAGAAAGGCCCTTTTTCACTCACTGGACAAACGCTTATGGGGCGGTAACTTTGTGTCAGGCACAGGGGATTGCAGTGGTGAATAGGGGGCAGCCATGGATCTCACATGGCTTTTTACTGCTGGGTAACAGAATCAATGCACCCCATGCCAGAGACCCCCTTCTCTCCCCACATTCCAATCCAGTGCAGGCATGTGGCTACAACAACACCATCACTCTCCCTTATTTCTCTGACTGGCGTGTAATGCTCTTATTCCCATCACTTTCTACTTACCCACAATCCTTTATCCTAAACCCTTGAGGCCACATGTGCTTGGCATTTAGAGCTGGTGCTTTTAGATGGATAGCAAGGGTGGGAATGTTAAAATGGCACAACCACTTTGGAAAACAGTTTGTCGGTCTCTTATAAAGTTAAACGTAAATGTACCGCACAGACCAGCAATCCTGCCCCTGGGTATTTACTTACCCAAGAGAAGTGAAATGTAGGTCCCCAATGCTTCCACTCAAAGTTGTCTGCCAGTGTTCATTGTGGCTCTATTCATAATCAGCCAACTGGGAAGCATCTCAAATGTCTCTCAACTAGGAAATGGATGAACAGACTCTGCCCACCCATTCCATGAAATACTACACAGCATTGAAAAGGAATGAACTCCTGGTGCCACCACAACATGAATGGATCGCAACAGCTGTGTGAAAGAAGCCAGGCTCAAAGGCTACACACTGTGGGATTCTACTTTTATAAGCTTGTGGAAAAAGCTAACCTATAAGGATGGAGAACATATTAGTGCTAGCAAGGGGCTTGGGCAGTGAGGAGCTGACTCAGAGGGGCTTTAGGGGGTAATTTGGGGTGACAGACTATTCCCTACCTTAATATTGGTGATGGCTACATGTCTGCATGCATTTGTCAGAACTCACAGAAATGTCCACTACAAGGAATGAGTTTACCTCAATAAACCCGAATTTTAAAAATCAATTTGAGAGGGAGAGAGAGGAAGGGAGAGACAGAAACATCAGTTATTCATGCATTCATTATTGTTTTTTGTATGTGCCCTGACTGGATATCAAACCCACAAACTTGTATTGGGACAACACTCTAACCAATTCAGCTACCCAGCCAGAGACTCAATCAACCCAATTTTTCAGAAAAAGGGAAAAAAAGGAAATAGAATGCATCTATGATTGACCTGGATACTTGGGTGTAACCCACAGACTAGTCCCATGGCTTAATCCTTAAAGTGTGTTGGAGAAGCAGAATCCCAGGCCTCAGCCCAAACCTGAACAAGATATCCCTTGATCACTTGAACAAGATAACCCTCGTGCACATGACAGTTTGAAAAGTACAGCAATGCACACATAATACCCCCCGTGGAGGACCAAAACAGTACCCTACCACCTATCATAGCTAACACTGCCATAGGGGAACACACCAAAACCCACACCAGGTGGGATAAATTCAGATTGTACTTTAAGACTATAAAGTCCAGCCATTTCAAGGTTTTTCAGAGAAGGGATGGCACTTTGTAGAAAAAGAAAAAAATAATAATAAAGAAAAAAGCCATGCTAAGTCTTACTTCCCAGAATTCTGCTCTTCTGAAAATACCAGCCACACTGATCTAGTAGAAGGGTCTATGGCTCATACTGCCTTGTCCTCTAGAGTAGTATCTTCTAGCACATTCTGCTTTTCAGGATGGGCCAGGAGTCTGAAAACATGCTCCAACTTCTCCCAGAGCTTCATCTGTTTCTCAGGCAGGAAGGTTGTTTTTAAAGGGCCCTGGCTGGTGGCATAGTGGATAAGGCACGCTGGCCTGCAAACCTAAAGGTCGCTGGTTTGATTCCCTAGTCAGGGCATATAACAAAGTTGCAAGCCAGGTCTCCAGCCAGGTCTGTGGCTGGAGGCAGGTGAAAGGCAACTATACATTGATGTCTCTCTCCTTCTCTCCCTTCCCTCTCTCTAAGAATAATAAATGGAATCTTAAAAAAAAACAAACAAGCAAACAAAACTGGGGGAATGCCAGTCAGCCAATGTCCACAGGTTACCTGCCTGGGTGGGACTCCCACATTTGATTCAGGAGACCGAGCGCCATAACACGCAGACTCGGGTCCTCACTGCTCGCTATGGCCGCGTTCCTATACCCTGCTCTGTGGGAGATCTGCTGGCCTCAGCGGGACTGGGGGATGATGACATTCACAGTGGTGCTTGGTGGCACATCAGAAGGAGAGAATGACATTAAGGGGGGGGCTCCAGGAAGGCTGACAGATGCACCTTACTGAGCTGACAGATTTGAGCTCTTTGGAAGCCATCACCAGAGCCCATCACAGTCATCTTTAAATCAGACTTCCAATCAACAAAAACATGAAACCAAGGTGTATGGTCAGGATGGCTTGCTGCCCGGCCTACTCCAAGAGAAAAGGCAGCAGTGCAAATCTGAACGTCCAAGACTTCCATTTCAGCTTTCTCACTTAAGAAGAGAAAAATGAAACTAATGAGAAGCCTTACTTCTCACTGCAGGCTTCAAGTTTGTGCTGCTTGGGGCGGGGGTGCAGGAGAGTAAGAAATCATGGTGGCAAAGTGCCCTCGAGCCTGGGGAAATCAAGGCTGCGCCCTCTCCAGTGCATTGGAGGTGGCCTCTGTGTGTAACACTCTTGGGCCCAGTCAGCACACAGCCGAGTTCATGGACCTTGCACTCACCCTTCCTCCAAATTCAGTGGCTATCCTTAGTCAATGCTATTTCCAAAAACATGTCCTGCTACACATGCGTCAAAGTATGGCAGGGCCAATTCCACTCCTAGGTATATACCCAAAAGAAATGCAAAGTCAACATTCAACAAAAGATGTGTACAACAATGATCCCAACAGCACAATCTGGAAACTACCCCAGTGGCCCTCAATAGAGTGAAAAGTACCTGTAGTTTGAGTCACACAATAAGATATCACATAGCAACAAGAAAGAACAATCCAGAACTGCTCACAGCAATGTGGATGAATCTTGCTGAGCTAAAGAAGCCAAATACAAAATAACACAGACTGTGACTCCATTTATAGGAGGGTTGAAAAGAGGTAAAATGAGCCTATGGGGGTCAGAGGTCATGTTAGCAGTGACCCTTGTAGGGGAGTGACTGGGACAGGGCACGAGCGAGGTCCTGGGTAGTCACATCCTTTTCCCTGACTTGGGTGCCAGTTGCATGCCTGTGTTCACTTTGTGAACACTTGTTAAGTGGACTCGACTTCTGTATTTTCCTGTACATATACCAAGACTTTATTCTAAAAGTTCGTATTAAGTACTTAAACACAATTTTTAAACGGCAGCATTATTTGGATTCAGAATTTGGCCTCTGCCCTGGTACACTGACTCCTCAATGTTTCCACCTCCTTGCACTGGCCCAAATTCCCTAATCCAGCACCCCGCCAAACCTGACTCTCTGTCCCCACCCCTTAGCCTCCCCAGAGAAAGCTCAGTCCTGGGTGACCTGCTCTGTGACAGACTGTGCGATGGAGAGCTTTCCCTTCCAGAGTGGGGCTCTATAATGTGTTTGCTGCCTCAGGCCAAAAAGAGAACAAAAACTGTCTGCAGAGAGCAAAATGCACAAACTCATCACAAAGCTACCAAGAGCAAGAAAGCCAAAGAAAATCTAAGTACCCGCCAACACTCCCAATTCACCTGTACCCCTCCCCAGAGCAATCCCCTGCCTCCCCAACAGCCCTCTCTGCGGGATTCAGGCAGGACCAGGGTGAGCTAAGGACACATTAGGACTCCCACCTCCTTCCTTTCCTCTTAGAAGATGCCAAATCCAGGATCCAGAAGGCGATCTAAAGCCATTTTCAACTTAGAAACCTGTCAACCCAGTGAATCCTTCCTGGACACCCCCTATTAGCAGAGCAGTACCCACACTGACACCCTGGTATCCTCAGAACTCCCACCGTCCCCTCCAGGGGTTGGGAGAGAGGCAGCCAGTCATCACAAGGCCTCTGAGAGCCAGCAACTTAGCAGGTAAACCCCCAGCTCCTGCTGTGGGCACCCATTGTGGTTAGGGTTGCACCCCTCCAGAAGGGCTCCCACTGAATCTCTTAATTTTCACCACCCGCAAAGTTGACTGTTCACATGTTCCAAAACCTCAGAGCCCTCTGTAACAATTTAAGCACCCAGAAACCAGAAGCCAGGCTCAATTCTGAGCCCCATTAAACGTGAATCCGCCCACCACTGCACTCCTCAAATAACCAATGCCAGGACCACCCAGGGCCCAGCCCTGCTGAGTATATAACAGTCAAAACCATAGACAAAATGGGTAGGGGCTCACCACTGAGCTCTGGGGACCCATTCAACCCTGTTCGTTTTTACACTGAGGGCAGCCAGTTGGAACCTTGACGAGAAGTGGTATATCTGGGCATGGCACAGTGGCCAGTCAGCCTGGGGAGCAGGGTGCGTCCCCCCACTTGGAATCTGGGTCACGCTTAGATAACTGCTGGAAAGCCCAACTAATTACCCATCGTTGCCTGCCTACATCTCAACAGATGTTAAGCCCTCCTCAAGGTTTATTTCAAGCAAGCACGGATTTAAAGAAACACAGTGGGTATCTGCATTTTGATAGCATCTCAGTAGAGGAAAATGTGATCTTCACCTTCCTCTGGATCTTTGATTAGGAAAAAAAAAGGCATTTACCTGCCCGTGGTCCACATGGGTGCCGATTCTCCTGGTTCCCTCAAGGCTCCCTATGTGGGAGAATCGGAATCCAGCCCAAGGCCTGACACGAACCCAACAGCTCATTTTTTCTGCCCCATCTTTCTTACTGAAAGCGCCCGTCCTGGGTCTTCCAGGTCAGGGCCCCAGATGGGGCCATTGGGATGTTTTCTACACCCCAAAAGATGGGAGGAAAAGAGACCTGCAGTCATGAAGAGAATAAGAGCCCTCCAACCTGTCCAACCAGTGGCCCACTCAGGCCAGTGCTGGCACCTCAATGTGAAGGCCACATGTTCTCCCCCTCACTCCTGGCCCTGGGAACCCCTAAGTGCCCTAAGAGTGCAGCTCCCCCCTAGGGGACCGATGGTTGAGAGGCCAGAGACCGGAAGCTGGGCTCTGGCTCGGGAGGAACCGCAGTTCTGGCTGAGGGGAGGCTAAGGAAACCCAGCCCCGGCCCCCATGGTTCTCCTGCCCTGGCCAGTGCACCCAGGCAGCGGCCCTGGCCCCAGCACATTTCGGGAGAACTCTGACCCCTTGGGAACTGGCTCCGAAGGCCTCACCAAGGCCCCTAACATGACCCCAGGGCCCAGCCCTCGTTCTGGACTAGGTCCTTGGGAGGAATCCACTCCCCCGGTCCCCCACCCCAAGCCTCCACGGTAGCTCAACCCAGCTCGGGGTGGAGAGATTCCGCACACTCCTCCCCGGTGTCCCCTCTCCCAGCCCCTGGAAGAGCCCCCCACCTCCCATCAACCCCCGGGTCTCCCTGCCAGCCTGGAAGAGGGGAAGCCAGGGAGGAGGGGGAGGCGCAGCTGCCGGGCTTCGGGCAAAGGATATGGCCATTCGGTGATCTTTTTGGCGTATTTTCTCACCACGTTGTCCTCGCTGAAGAGGAACAGAGACCGGTTGACCGTGAGGCAGTTCTGTCGGACGGGGATGGGGTTGTAGAGGGCCATGGTCCGCGCTCTCTGCGCCATTGACTGCTTGTACATCCTTTGCGCCCCGGGCTGCCCGCCCTGCCGGCTGCCCCCGGCTCCTCGCCCGCCTCCGGCGCCCACGACCACCCCGGCGGCTGCCCCGGAGCCTCCTCCCCCGTAGCGGGCCGGCATCTCGTCTCCGAAGCGGGCCATTCTGCAAAGAGCAAAGGGCTCCGGGTTACGCTGCGGCGAACGATGCGGAAGACGCGGCGGCCGCCGATGCCGCTGCTGCTGCTGCCGGGGCTGTGAAGACGGCGGCCGGGGCTGCGACTGCGGAGACGCTGCCCGGCCCAGCCCATCGGGCGGCGGCGCGGCGCCTCGGGTCGGGGGCTCACCAGGCGGCTGGCCGGCCCCAGCCGGGGATAGCAGCTCGGGACATCTTCCTGGCTGACCCCGGAGAAGGAGGGGCGGGGGCGGGGCGCGGGGGCCGAGAGGGGGGAGGGGAGAGGGAAGCGAGGCAGAAAATAACCGAGGAAGGAATCCAGGCAATCCCCAGGCCACCCACTCCGGGAAAAAAAAAAGAGAGAGAGAGAGAGAGAGCGAGAGAGAGAGAGAGAGAAAAAAAAAAAAAAAGAAAGAAAAAGGCACTTAAAAAAAAAAACCCAACACACACCCCCTTTAAGACGCAAACGCTTTGCAAAGGACGCCCCCCCTCCCCCGGGACGCAGTGGAAGCTTCAAATTCCTCCGAGGTGCGGGTCAGGCTGGCATCTTGCAAAAGGAGTGCGCTCGGCCCATTTTTAAAAATTTTATTAGAAAAAATAAAACCAGGTCTTTGCTGGGGGGAGGACAGCCCCCCAAATTAAAAATCGCCCCCCCTTTTTTTTTTTGCTTAAGTTCCTAGACCTTAAAAATGCTGAAAGATCCGTAGCCCCAAAATAAAATTAAAGTAAAGAATTTAAACGGGAAGGAGAGGAGGGGAGGAGAGGGAAAGCTCTGGGGAGGCTCCTAGGGAGTCTTGAGGCCGCAGGGTCCGGGTGATTTTTTTTTTCCTTCCTGAATCACCAGTGGTTGCCTCCTCGGGGTGTGAGTGTGTGTGTGCTCGCAGCGCTTCGCTCAACCGTGCCTCATCCCGGGGTTAAACGGCAGCAACAAAATCCTGAAAATTCTCAACAGAGAGGGGGAAAAGGGAGAGAGGTATGCGCCGTCGCTTAGCCACTCAATAGCTGCTCCCGGATGCTGCAATGCCTGGCGCGCCTCCTCCTCCCTCCAAAAGCCTCCTCCTCCTCTTTCTCCTCTCGGTTTTGCTAAAATAAGACCGGTGTGAAGGGGTGGGTGAAGAGGAAGGAAAGGGGGGAATGGGCGCAAAGGTCTGAACCACTGGGCAGCCAAGCTCCAAAGAGGAGCGATTGATGAGTTGAACACGGGAAGGACCCACCCAGAGTGTCGACACATGATGGCCCGTGACCAATCCCGGAGGCGCGAGGGGACCCGGCTCCGCGGAGTTAGTGGAGGGGAGAGGGGAGAGCGGGATGGTCGGGCGGCTGCGGGGAAGTTGGGCCGACAGGTTCATTCTCCCCAGGGGAGAAACCTTGTGTTCCAATGGGTTTCATCCACCTCGGTTGCAGACAACCGGACGCACGCAGCATCTTGCGAGCAGAAGGACGGAGGAAGTGAGGAAACAACTTTAAAGACAGAAAAGGAAGGGGTTTGGTGTCTAGAGGTGCAATTAGTCCATCTCTACGCAACTGTGGTCTGTTTAGCGAAAGACAAAATTTGAAAACTGGAGGAATGGTTTGGTGGTACTTCTGTCAAAGTTTCGTATCACAGGGGCCCTCAGCTGGAAGAAAAGACACACATGACCTAAAGGGTATTATGCTGAGTGAAATAAGTCACCGAGAAAGACAAATACCATGTGATTTTACTTATATGTGGAACCTTAATTTTAAAAAATTAAAGAAAAAACAGAAACAAACCCATAGATACAGAGAACATTGTGATGGTTGCCAGATGGGAGGGGAGTGGTGGGGGCTGGGTAAAAAGGGGAAAGGATTAAATACAAATTGATAGTTACAAAATAGTTTCAGGGAGGTAAAGTTCAGCATAAGGAATATGGAGTATAGTGAATAATATTGTAATAACTATGTGTGGTGTCAGATGGGTACTAGATTTAGCTGGTGACCATTTCATGAGTTATATAAATGTCTAATTACTGTGTTGTACACCTGAAAATAATCTAATTTTGTATTATCAACAGCAATTGAAAAATAAAAGTTACTTTTTAAAAAGATTCACCCCATCTTTGCAAAGACCCCAGAGGTGGCAGATCTTAACTGCCAGGAGCAGATCACCAACCAGTTTCTGGCTGGCTGGACAGGACCTCTGGATGATATACTTGGCGTGGCATTCTCTCCTCCATAGAGCCATAACAATTTATTTCCCATTCCCCTTTTTATATTGTGAAATTCAATAAACACAGAAAAATGCCTAAAGCATAATGAACATTTTAAGAAATTGCTGTGAAATGAATACTCATAAAACTAACACTCGAGTCCACAGCTAGAAATGGAACATTGCCAGCTCCCCACAAATGCACACCCCTTCCCCCAGCATAAGCACTATCTTGACTTTATGGCAGTAACAACCCAGCTTTTCTTTATACTTTTACTACTTTATTGTGCATTCCTAAACACTGTAATTCTACTTTGCATCTTTTGGGGTTTTAGCTAGATGGAATCATAGTATGTATTCTGTGAGGACTGACTTTTTTGGCTCAATGTTGTATCTTTAAGATTCATTTGTTGTCACATGTAGTTGCGATGGAGTCACTTTCAGAGCTGTATAGTATTCCACTAAAAGTATGTCAGTTTGTTTCTCCATTATCCTGTTGGTGGACATTCGAGTTGTTTCCAGTTGGCGCTCGTAAAACACCCCTGCCTTCCGATGCCTATAAGCTGCATCTCTTGGGCGTGGGTGGAATTTGTGGGTCACAAGGTTTATAAGATATCACCGAACTATCTTCCTAAGTGGATTTACCAAGAAACCTCTGAATTTCCCACAAAGCAATGTATAGACTAGAAGATAGGGGAGGAAGAAGAAGGTGAAGAAGGCAAATGGTTTTTCAAGCCTTAGATAGTTGATTCCCAATTGATGCCCTTCCCACCAGTATTTAGATTCATTTGGAACATTCTGGAAAAGATGATCTATCTTTATTTAAATTTCCCTTCTGTGCCTGTGGATAAGCCCTTACAGTTTGAACACTTTCAGGACTTTCTAACTTGTCAAGGTATGAACAAAATGATGAAACCAAGAGCAATCAGAGCTGCAAGGAGAGGGGTTGTGTAAAGTCTCAACAAATATTAGTGACCTTTGTATTAGATGTTGTTTCATATCTCAAAGCCACATGACAGTCAATATGAAACAAAAAGTAATTCCATATGAATGGATGCAAACAGCCAGTCGTTTAAAAAAATCTTCACCATGCAAAGTGAACTTATATATAAGTTGTTTTGATGGGCTTTCCAGGGAAGATCATTGAGTATCACTGCGTGACCATTACCCACAGAGATTTCTAAAAGACCTCAGAGCTTTTTAGGAAAGCTTCTACTGAGTCTTCACAGAAGTCCTACTTTACAGAAGGAAACACAGAGGCTGAGAGAGGTTTAAAAACTCCCAGGTCACTGACATGGACCTGAAACCACTTCTAAAGTAAAGTAATTTGGTATAACCACTTTGGAAAATCGTTTAGCCATTTCTACCACTGCTGAGTGTTTGAATACCCTGTGACCCAGTAATGGCACACCTGGGTATAGATCCAGGAGGAATGAGGACATATGTCCAGTAAAAGACATACCCTAGAATGTGAAGGCAGTATGTTTGTACTAGCTAAAAATTAGGACCTTCCGAATGTCTACCAACAGAATAGATGAATAGATGAATATACTGTGTAACCTTTGCACATGGAACCCTTCGTAGCTGCACCGAAGTGCATGAATGAATCTCACAAACATGATTTTGAATCAAAGAAATCAAACATACAATAGAACACAGTATATTATTCTTGTTATATAAAGTTCAAGATGGATAAAATGAATCGACATCAAACTAGTTGTCACCTTGGGGCTAGAGGGAGCCTTCTGGAAACTTCTCCATTTAGATGATAATTGTACAAGTGTGTTTGCTTTGTAAAGTTTGTGCATTTTGTACATTTTCATTGAAATCTATACTTATGAGCAGTGTGCAGTTTTCTGTGGGTTGAATTTCAACAGAAAATGTTCATAATGCTTCTGAATGTGGACCCTGGTAGCACCACTTGTCTGGGTGATCCATGATAATTGCACCCTAAAGTCCCTACAACAAACTGTGACCTTCTTTCTACCAGAAGACAAAGAGCAGTCCTCCAGGTTGCCCAAAGCCATGACTGGAGAGCACACATACTGGCTGCATATTGGAACTGCCCGGCAAAGTGGTGTAAAATTTTGATTCTTGGGCTCTCCCTCCCCCTGATGTTCACTGGGGTATAGCCAGGTTCAGTAATCACCACTGTGGAAGGGGCACATTTACCAATCCTATCTTGGGATTCTCTAATATTATCAATGGTGGCATTGTTGGCCCTTTTGATGGGACAGTTCTTGCTATTTGGGGCTGTTCTGTGCATTGTAGAGTGTTTAACTCTCCTGGCATGCATTCACTGGTAACACCCCCAGTTTTGTGACAAGCAAAGATACCCACATACATTTACAGAATAAAACCCCATTAAAATAAAGTATAGGCAGAACAGCCTATGCTTTCCATTTATCAAATAGCATTCCCAAAGCTCGCCTAGGAAGTTTGGCATGCTGGGGTTTCCATCTCCTTCCTCAGAATGTTCCCAAGTGCACCAATCCCCAATTGCTCAATTATACTTTTCCAGAAAGAACTCAACTCCTTCACCTAAAGTGTGACAGGCCTCCAGGTTCACTATCATTATTGATTCACTTTACATATTACAAACCTTTGGTCGAAGGACTGAATCTCTAATATTGAAATCTGGGTGAGCAAGAAATTTTCATAGGATCATCAAATAACTAAAGTAGGTAGTCCCTTGGCCCCCATTCATCCAAATTATTAATGTTGAGCAGGTAGAAAGATTTAGAATCTCACTAGCATCCTAGACAGAAGCAGTTTAACAGTGGGCCTCTGAAAACCGTCTCAGCCATTGGTTCTAATCTTTAACACATCTGCCAGCTGGAAGTTTAATTTATCAATCAGCAGCAGCATTACCATCCTGGCTCTGAGAATGTCATTCAGTTGAGCAGGGCTAGCATCTCTGAAATAAGTGCCCTAAATAAAATAACCGCAGATTGCATTCATTTGGCTGCTAAGACAATTACCAGCTAATCCAGTCATGCTGAGTTGCAGGAATGAATCAGCCAAAAGACAATTTGGTCTCTGCTTTCTGGTCTGGACACTGGTCAGGAATGAGTAGCAAGATCTTTGGGAACTGGAGGGTATAAATTACAAAAAACGAATCTAATAATCCAGACATTTGCAGGTCATGATGTAGACACTCAAGAGTGATACAGAGATGGAATGTGGCTGTCACTCCAGGCACAAAATTGTATAGCAGTGCCTTAAAGGTTTCCAAAAACAAATGAGGCAGAGCTCTAATTCTGGAGGCAGAGCTATGTTCAGATTCTAGCTCCAGCACTTCTTAGCTGTGCGCTTTTGGGGAAAGCACCTTGGTTTACTGAATCTCAGCTTCCTTGTGTAAAATGAAGACATGACTTTTTACCCCATAGGTTGCTATAAGGATTAATTAAGATCAAACAAGTAAGCACCTAGCACAATGACTGGCACATAGTAAGCAGTCAAAAAATAATAGCAAATTCTTCCCAACTTGCTCTATAGAGTCAATGCAATCCCAATCTAAATCCCAGCAAGTTATTTTGTGGATATTGACAAAGTGATTCTAAAGTCTTATAGGGAAGACCCACAATGGTCAACACAGTATTGAAGGAGAAAAAGTTGGGAGATTGACACTATGGACTTCAAGACTTACCACAAAGCTATAATAATCAAGACAGTATGATATTGGTAAAATCATAGACAAATAGATCAATGGAACAACACAGAGAGTCCAGAAACATAAGTACAGTCAACTCATCTTTGACAAAGGAAATACAATGGAGCCAAGATAGTCTTTTCAGCAAGTGGCACTGCAGCAAGTGGAAATACATACGCAAAAAAAAAAAAAAAAAAAAAGTGTAGATCTCACACCTTTTACAAAAGTTAACTCTCAAACTGAATCACAGACTAAATATAAAATGCAAAACCATACAAATCCTAAAAGATAATGTAGGAGAAAATCTAGATGACTTTGTGTTTGGCAATAACTTTTTAAATAGAACACAAAAGCCCAATCCATGAAAGAAATAATTATTTTTCTGGACTTCATTAAAATTAAAATTCTGCTCTGCAAAAAATACTATCAAGAGAATAAAAAGAAGCCCTGGCTGGTGGCATAGTGGATAAGGTGGTGGCCTGAGAACCCAAAGGTTGCTGGTTCCATTCCCAGCCAGGGCACATAACCAGGTTGCAAGCCAAGTATCCAGCCAGGTCTGTAGCTGGAGGCAGGTGAAAGGCAGCCATACATTGATGTCTCTCTCCCTCTCTGTTTCTCTCCTTTCCCCTCTCTCTAAAAATAATAAATAAAATATTAAAATTTTAAAAAAGAGAGAGAGAATAAAAAGACAAGTCACAGGCTGGGAGAGAAAATATTTGTAAAAGATCAATCTGATAAAGGACTGCCATACAAAATACAAAAAAAACTCTTAAAAGTCAACAATTAAGAACATAAGCTTGATTCTAAAATAGGCCAACAGACACCTTGCCTTAAAAGATATACAGGCGGTAAACAGGCAGATGAAAAGATTCTTCACTTGCTCTATCACCAGGGAAATGCAAATTAAAATGAGATACAACTACACACCTATTAGAATGGCCAAAATCCAGAACATAGACAGCACCAGATGCTGGCAAGGATGTGGAGCAACAGGAATTCTCATTCATTGCTGGTGGGGATGCAAAATGGCACAGCCACTTTGAAAAACTATTTAGTGGTTTCTCACAAAACTCAAATTACTCATACCATACAATCCAGCAATGGCACTACTTGGTATTTATCTAAAGGAATTGAAAACTTATGTCCATACAGAAACCTACACATGGCTGTTTATAGCAGCCTAATTAATAATTGCCAAAATTTGGAAGTAATCAAGATGTTCTTCAGTAGGTGAATGGATAAAGTATGGTGCATTTAGATAATGGAATATTATTCAGCACTAAAAAGAAATGAGCTGTCAAGCCCTGAAAAGACATGGAGGAAATTTAAGTGCCTATTACTAAGTGAAAGAAGCCCATATGAAAAGGTTACCTACTGTATGATTCCAATTATATTATATTCTGGGTAATGAAAAACTATGGAGGCAGTAAAAAAAAAATCAGTAAAAAAGGTTCAGGGGGAGGGAAGAATAGGCGAGTGATTTTAGGGCAGTGAAAACATTCTGTATGAGGCTATACTGATGGATACATGTTATCATCCATTTATCCAAACCCACAGAATGTATAGCACCAAGAATGAGACCTACTGTAAACTATAGGCTTTCATTGATGTATCTATATAGCTTTATCAACTTCGACAAATGCACCACTTAGGTGAGGGATGTTGATTAATGAAGGAGGCGATGCATGTCTGAAGGCAGAGGGGGTATATGGGAAATTCCTGTGCCTTCGGCTCAATTTGACTATAAACCTAAAACTGCTTTAAATTTTTCAGTCTACATTTTAAAGTCACCATGATGAAGCTTCCACACCTGGAATCCAAGTCTGAATATCATTCACCAAGACTGATTCAATATTGGCTTATTTTAAATTTTCAAATAAACTGTTATTTTGGAATAATTTTAGATTTACAGAAAGCTTGAAAAGATATTGCAAGAGAGTTACCATATGCCCCTTACCCAGCTTCCCCTAATGTTAATGTTTTATGGAACCTGGTACATTTGTTAAAATTAAGAAGTCAGCACTGGTACAATGCTATTAACTAAACCCTACACTTCATTCAGATTTCACAAGTTTTTCCACTAATGTCTTTTTCTGTTTCATGAGCCCATCCAGGATACCACATTCTATTGGCTCAACTTGTCTCTGGAGTCTCCTCTAGTCTGTAACAGTTTCTTACCTTGCTTCTCACAACTTGATCATTTTCAGGAGTACTGGTCAGATATTTTGTAGCATGTCCCTCAATTTGGGTTTGTCACTTTTCCCATAATTAGACTGTGATAATGGATTGGGGGGGAAGAATATCACAGAGGTAAAATGCCCTCTTGGTTGCACTGTGTCAGGGATCCATGACATCTACATGACTTATCACTGCAACGTTGACCTTGATCACTTGGTTACAGAGGTGTCTACCAGGTGTCTCCACTGCCCAGTTACTATTTTCCCCCTTCCCTACTCTACTCTTCAGAAGTGAGTCAATAAGCTCAGACCACACATGGGAGAGAGGAGAAGATTAAGCTCCATCTTCTGGAGGAAAAAGCATCCTCTAGAATTCCTTTGTAAGGATGATTTGTCTCATCTCCCTTATTCATTCATTCATTCATTCATTCAACTTTTTATTGATATTAATAGACAGTCATATATTATATTCTTTGGATTACCAGCTGTGGTCATGGGGAGCACCTTCAGGTTGGTTTCTGTGTCCTTTTGATAGGCTCCCATATAATTTTTAAGCTTTTGTACTTTCTGGCACTCCAAGATCATTCATTCTTAACTGTCCTGCCCTAGAACTTACAATTTCTCCAAGGAGGCCTGGTTCTTTTCATTGGAAAATGGATCTCAGAATTGGGTGCCATATTATATTTTTAGTTTTTATTATGGTGAACGTTATAGATGCAATTAAGCAACTAGCATAAAGAACATGTAATTTCTATCAGGGAATCCTGGAAGTCATGCGTGAAAGTTTAAGGAGCAGCAGATATACACTCCCCACATAGTTTATTTTAATGGTAAGTATGAGTATAGAAACCTTATGGTGGAATGCCCTGGAAGGCAAGCAAGTGATCAAAGTTAACCACACCAGTCATGTAATATCGCATGACTCTTGGTATAATGTACCAAGAAGGATGTAACATGGCTTCTGGGGACCTCCTGCCAAAAAGGTATTGTTTAAGTTGGATGATATCATATTTAAGTTGAGGAACATCCTACAAAATTGTTTTTCCTATATTCTTTGAAAGTGTTCATGTCAGGAAGCTCAAATAAAGACTGAGCAACTTATCCAGATTAAAGGAGGCCTGATGACCAAATCCAAAAGGTGGCCAGGACCTTCTTTTTTGATAAAGGATGTTACTAGGACAATTGGCAACATCTGAATGAAGTCTGCAGATTAGGTAATAATAGAGGATCAATGCTAATTTCCTGATTTTGATTCTTGTGCTGTGTTATATAAGAGAATGCCCTTCTGCTCTGGCTGGTGTGGCTTAGCAGATTGAGTACCAACCTGAAAACCAAAAGATCACCAGTTTGATTCCGAGTCAGGGCACATGCCTGGGTTGTGGACTAAGTCCCCAGTTGGGGGCATATGAAGGGCAACCATGCATTGATGCTTCCCCCTCCCCCTCTCTTTCTCCCTGTCTTCCTGTCTCTCTAAAAATAAATAAATAAAGTACATATTTTTTAATGTGCAAGAGTGATGGGGTGGTACTTTTGGATTAGGTTACCAAAAATCGAGATGCCCTCTCCAGCTCTCTCTCTCCTGCTCATGCTGAGGAAAGCCAGGCTCCTTGTTGTGATCTGCCCTAAGGCAACTCCCACGGGGCAACAAGCCAGGAGCAGCCTCTGGGGAACATGGAGTGAGGAACTGAGGCCCTCAGTCCTGCAGCCCACGGGAAATGGAATTCTGCCAACAGCCACACGTTTAAGCTTGGAAGGCAGCCCTCCGTCCCTCAGTTAGCCTTCAGATGAGAGCGAAGTCCCCGCTGACCCTTGCTTGCCATCTCGTGAGAGATCTTAAAACAGGACCCCAGTGAGCCGCATGAAGGCTCCTACTGCATGGGAGCAGTGAGACCCTAAGTACTTGCTGTTTAAAGCTGCTAGGTCTGGGTAGTTTGTTCTGCAGCAAGAGATAGCTATTACATTAAAGCTTCTCCCAGAATAAAATGTTTCTTTTTTCTGAATCTCCCCAGAAGACTTGTTCTCTGAGGTAGCCACTGGAGCTGTTCACCAAATAGTCCCCATTCTCCACATTAAAGCACGTGGTAAGATGGCAAGTCCTGGCCCTCTGTGTTTGCTGAGGCCATGTGACTAGTTCTGGCCAGTGAGCCCTCACTAAAAAGAAAGTGTTGGAACGTTGGGTTGTCAGTGTGAATTTTTCCAGAGCTGCAGTGTCCCCCACAGCAGCCACTAGCCATCTGTGACCATTATAATCAAACAAAAATGGAAAATCCTATTCCTTGGTTAAACAAGCCATGTTTCCTATATTCAGAGGCTACACGTGGCTAGCGGCCACCTTATGGGACAGCACAGGTGGAGAACATTTCTGTCATCCAGCAGGTTCTATTGGACAGTGCAGCTCCGGGGCACTCGCCTCCTGCCTAGGGGCCAGCAAAGCTCCAGAAGGTGACCACTCTCCAAGGTTGGTCCCATAGTGAGCAGAGCGTCAATTTGGCCTGTGAGGGCACACTAGATGAGTGAGAAATTAGCATTTGCTATTTTAAAGCCACAGGGATTTGGGGATTTCTTGTTACTGCAGCATAATCTGTAGCACCCTACTCATTTATAGATTTTAGCCAGTCATTCTCTTGGCATCTGCCCTAAAATGACTATAAGTATGATTCTGATGGCAATTTCTTAACTCAGTTACCCAATGAGTGAACCAATAATTGAGCAACAAACAGGGACCCAGTCCTATCAGAGAGGCTTTATGATATGAGGGGAAATGTTAACAAATGTTCCATTTAACATGTACAGTAGTATGATACTCAGGTGATATCATAAAGTGCTACACTGTGGACTATATTATGAAGAGGCTGGAAGAGGTAGATCAGTTAGGTTGGCAGTCAGGGAAGGCTTCATAGGGGAAGTGTCATGTGAGAATAATGCTTTTTAAAGCCTAGACTAAGCCCTGGCTGGTGTGGCTCAGTGGATTGGTGCTGGCTTGCAAACCCAAGGGTTGCTGGTTCAATTCCCAGCCAGGACACGTAATAGGTTGCAAGCCAGGTGTCCAGCCAGGTCCCCAGCTGGAGGCAGGTGAAAATACATTGATGTTTCTCCCCTTTTCTTCCTCCCTCCATGCCATTCTCTCTAAAAATAATGAATAAAGTCTTTTAAAAAAATAAATACATAAAATAAAGTCTAGATTAAATTTGGAAAGACAAAGTTGGGAATAATATGGTAGTTTCTCAAGATATTGACAAGTTAATTACACATTTTATTATAATATTATAATATTAATATTGTTAATTTTGGTCAGTTGTTCTAAGGGTCTTACAGATAGTAACTCATTTAATTCTTGCCACAGTCCTCTGAGATAGTTACTATTATTATCTGCATTTTATAAATAAGACATAAGGAGCTTAAATAACTTGTCTATATTCACACAGTGAGCAGGGCTGGATTTCAACCCAAGCAGTGCACTCTTTAACCTCACCACTCTGTCTTTGGGCAGAAGAGAACAAAGTCTGGCTAGATACTGAGGGAATTCCTTATGGAAAGGATTGGAAGCTGGAATATGAATTTGCCTGGCGGCCATATGGCTCTAGATTCAAGAAAGAAGTTGCAACAGGGATACATATTATATATTTGGGGGCTGTCCTGGTTGAATGGTAGCTCCCAAAAGATATGCCCATATCCTAGTTCCCAGGATTTGCGACTGTGAGCTTATTTGGAATAAGTATCTTTGCAGGTGCAATCAAGTCAAGAATCTTGAGACTAGATCATCCAGGATTATCCAGGCAGGCCCTAAATCCAACAAGTGTCCTCTTAAGAGCCAGAAGAAGGAAAAGTACAGACACAGAGAAGTGCCATGAAGACAAAGTCAGAGATTGAAGTGATAGGTGTGTAAGCCAAGGAATATCAGACTGCTGGCAACACGTGAAGCTAAGACAGAGGCAAGGCATGAATTTACCTTAGAGCATTTAGAGGGACTGTGGCCTTGCTGACACTTCATTTTGGACTTCTGACCTCCAGAGTGGTGAGAACAAATTTCTGTTGCTTTAAGCTACCTAGTTTGCGGTAATTTTCTTTATGGCTTCCCCCAGGAGACAAGTACAGGGGCTTTCAGAACACACACAGTAATGAACGCCTTCGGAATGGATGAAATCATCCTGAACAATGGCCCTGGAGAGGGTTGGCATCTTAGGAAGGACCCCTGAGAGGTGCCGGCATTTCAGGGCAGAGAAGAGAAAAAGAGAAGCCCTCGGTGGAAACTGAGAAGGCACCTCTGGAGGTAGCAGGAAAGCCTGGTGGGTGGTGAAGCCACAGAAAGTCCCAAGGGTGGGGCAGGCCAGTAGTAAACAATGACAAACACAAAGTAAGACAAGGGCTGAGAAATATCACCATGCTCCTGCCACAAAGGTAATAACAGCACTACTGTCATGGTTTTTTTAATGAGTACTTAGCTTTTTTGTGTGTGGTAATATATATGTGACATAACATTGACCATTTTAACTATTTTAATTGTCCAGTTCAGTGAACTTAAGCACATTCACATTGTTGTGCAGCCATCCCCACCATCCATCTCCAGAATTCTTTTCACTTTACAAAACACTATCTCTTCAAACACCAACTCCCCATTCCTTCCCCAGCCCCTAGCACCTACCATTCTATTTTTTGTCTATGAATCTGACTCCTTTTAGGAACCTCATGTAAGTGGAACCACACAGTATCTGTCCTCTCATAACTGGCTTATTTTACTTAGCATAAAGTCTTCAAGGTTCATCCCTGTCGTAGCGTGTGTTGGAATTTCCTTCCTTTTTAAAGCTGAATAATATGCCATTGTATAGATGGACCACATTTGCTTATCCACGCATCCACTCGAGGACAGTGGGTTGCTCCCCACCTTTGGGCCATTGGGAGTAATGTTGCTATGAACACGGGTGTTTAAACATCTCTTCAAGTTGCTGCTTGCCACTCTTTGGGATGCACATCTAGAAGTGAGATTGCTGGATCATATGGTTAATCTGGGTTTAATTTTTTTGAGGACTCACCAGACCCTTTTCCCTGGCAGCTGCAAAGACCTTAGCTTTTAGAAATGCATATTAAAATATTTGCACGTGAAATCATATGATATTTGAGATTTGCTTTAACATAACCCATGGCTATATTAAAGCAAATTAACAGTTTGCTTTAATTTGCAAAGTTAAAATTATGTTAAAGGTTGGGATACACTAACACAACAAGAGACATGAGGTGATAATTACTGAAGACAGATGATAGGAATTTACCCAAGAGAAAAACAATCTTTTCATATAATGTACTCAAAGTATCCTTGAATCACATTGTCACAAGAGCCTCACAATTATGAAAACAAAAGTACTCAGGCTTACCGTATTCTCAAGCAATTAAAAATTATGCTTAGTGGCCCCTGGCTGGTAGCACAGTGGATAACGTGCCGGCCTATGAACCTGAAGGTCACTGGTTCGATTCCCAGCCAGGGCACATAACCAGGTTGCAAGCCAGGTCTCCAGCCACGTCCATAGCTGGAGGCAGGTGAAACGCAACCATATGTTGATGTCTCTCTCCCTCTCTGCCCCTCTCCCTTCCTCTTTCTCTGGAAATTATAAATAAAATCTTTAAAAAATTATGCTTAGCATTTAACCTCTCTGTTAAGTCAGGAGCTTGATTAAATGCTTAGTTATATAGTCACGTGGGTCCTGAAAAGTTAGCAAGGGAAATTTAATCAAATGAACCATATCTGCTTATAGAAACCCTGTCTTGGTTTTTCTTGAGTGAAAATTAAGCTTAGTTCCCATAAATTGCAAAATAACAAGTTTTACCATATTTTAAGATAAAAATCAGAGATGACAGAATTGAGGGCATCATTTCATGTGGAATGCTTGAGAAAAATAACCAGCTTCTTTTGTTCCTTTATTTGGCAGATGTTCATTGTGCAGTGGTTACATATCAAGCCTTAGGTCAGGCACTGGGGATGGGCATAGCCATGAATAAACAAATAAACTCATGCTTGGGGCATAGAAACTAGATAAAAAAGAGTCAATTTGATTAGATCTATCATATATTAGGTAGAGATTGTCTTTATAAGAAAAACAGAGCAGGTAGGGTCAGATAGAAGGGAAGGGGAGTTATTTTGGAAAGACCTCTCTGAGAAGGAGACACTGAAGCAGAGGCCTGAGAACTGAAAGGAACAGAGATGCAGGTGTCAGGAGGAGGCAGGCGACACATGATGGCAAAGACCTGTAAGGGATGGTACCCAGGGTGTCTGACGCACAGCAAGGAGGTTCCTGTGGCTGGAATGGAGACTGAAGAGATGAGGGGAACAAGGTAATGGGGACAACAAAGCTGTCACCCCACATTGGCCCTTTATTGTTTTAAAATGTAGGCTTTATTATTATTCGGGCATTATGAGGCCAACAGGTGAGGAGACAACCACCACTGAAAAGGGAGCTTGTTTGCAAAAAGGGAGATGATTGTCAGAGGGGAGGGAGGGTGGGGAAGGGGCAGTGAAAAAGGTAAAGGGATTAAGTAGAAAATGTTAGTCTCAAAATAGTCATGGGGATGTAAAGTACAGCCTAGAGAATATAATCAATAATGTAATAAGTATGTACAGTGCCAGGTGGGTAGTTGAAATATTGGGGGGACCACTCACTCCATAGACTATATAAGGTCTGTCCAGAAAGTATTGAGCCAATGTCAATATAATTAAAACAGTTTGTGCAGCTAATACTTTCGGGGCAGACCTACGATTATCTAACCACTATGCGGTACACCTGAAATTAACATAAAATAACATTGAGTGTCAACTGTAATTGAAAAATAAAATTTGTTGCAACAACATGAATAGAACTGGAGAGTATTATGCTTAGTGAAATAATCCAGTCAGTGAAAGACAGATACCATATGATCTCACCCATTACAGAACAATAATGAACAAAACTAACAACAAGCAAAACAGAACCAAATATATGAATACAGTGAATAGGCCTTCAGTGGTCAGGGGGAAGGGGGTTGGGGGGAGGGGGGAGGCAGAGGCAGGGAAGGGGAGCAGTTTAGACAAGAACCTAGTATAAAGGAGCCATGGACATGGACAACAGGTGGGATTGACTTTGGGGGGAATGGGTGGGTGGGGGGAGGGACAGAGGGGAGCAAAAAGGGGATGGATGTAATACAACAACAATACATTTTTTTTTAATGTTGGGGAAAAAAAGAAAAAAATTTTGAATAAAGAAAAGATAGGGACACGTTGTTGTGCTGTGGGGGAGACAGACGGATTTGTAAACCCTGGAGCGGGGTTCTGCCTATCTGAGTCCACTGCTGTGCGGAGACCCAGGTGAAGCCACCATCACAAGTCTGACCAGGAGGCAAACCCTTCAACTGAGGACTTAGGGGATAAGCAGGAAGGAGAATACATTAAAATCAAAGTCGTTGGAAAGGATAGCAGTGAGATTCACTTCAAAGTGAAAGTGACAACACGTCTCAAGAAACTCAAAGAATCATACTGTCAAAGACAGGGAGTTCCAATGAATTCACTCAGGTTTCTCTTTGAAGGTCAGAGAATTGCTGATCATCACACTCCAAAAGAACCGGGAATGGAGGAAGAAAATGTGATTGAAGTTCATCAGAAACAAACGGGAGGCCATTCAATGGTTTAGATATTCTTTTTATTTTATTTTATTTTCCCTCAGTCCTTTTGTCTTTTTAAAAATAGTTCTTTTGTCATGTGGTGTTCAAAATGGAATTGAAAACCAAATCCCCCCCATCTCTTTCAAACATCTGGTCATTTGAATTTTAGTGCCCATTCATTATTGCTTTTGTTTTTATTATGCTGATTTTTGGTGAGCAAACTTCAGCCCCCTTCATGTTGCCCTCTCCTTTTTGAATATAACATGTGTGCATAGGAAGGCCACCTTTTTCAGGACTGTGCATTTTCAGGCTTGTGATATATGAGGTTGACCAATACAGGTGTTCATAATGACATTTCTAATTGGCCTTGAAGTTCTAGCGTGTGATTGATTCACTCCTGGACTGTGACTTTCAGTGGAATATGGAAGTTTTTCAGAGAACTTAATTGTGGAAAAATGACCTTTCCTTAACTTGAAGCTACTTTTAAAATGTGAAGGTCTGGATCAAAAGAAGAGGAATATCAGGTTGGGGTCAAGATGACAGATAAGATGAGAGAAGCGATAAACTCCAAAGATGGCTTCACTGAAGAGAAAGCATTTTAAGAGTAAAGAAAAATCTTGTGAGAAGATCCCAGAAAAGTTCTAATTTTCATTAGCAGTAATAAAGCTATTCATGCAGAAGTGCGTACCATACTGCTCTTTATTTTATTTTATTTGTACTTTTTGGCCTGGGATATGGGCTTTAAATGGACATTGTCTGTACCAGCTTCATTAAAATAAACCAAGTATTTGTAAAAATCGAAAAGGAAAAAAAAAGAGAAAAGATAGCTTGTTTTACTCCTAAGTCTGGAGAGGGGACCTGCCGTGTCCCTCAGAGCCACACAGGGAAGCCCCAGGGTTGGTCAGGAAGCAGAGGAAGTGTGAGGACATATGGGCACAGGCAAGACAGATATGCAGGCTTAGGATGGGCTAGTTTTAATAATTCCAGCAGTTCTGGGGCACAGGGGCTGGTCCTGGTTATTGGGCACCTGGCTCAGGGGTGATGAGGGCTGGGGGACCGTGGCCCTGAGAGTGATAACCTGATAGGGGAGGTGGCTGGAGTGTGGGTGGTGGGTTGGTTGGTATTTGAAATGTGTGCTCACTGGTGAATTCTTTACTACCTCAAGGGACTGACTCATACTGCTAGGGGTAGTTCCTCCAGGTTCAGCCAGACTTCAAAGCACCCAGAACACATGGTGATTATCTTTATCCAATGAAGCGCACCTGGAAGACTTTTCCTCTTTGGAAGTCACATTATGGCTTTTAAAATGGCTGGAGTTCCAGGACCTCAAGGTCCTGCTTGTCCTGCTCATGGCTCCAGCCTCAGCAACCGAGGGAGGACAAAGAGAGACCCAATGCCTCGAAAAGTGACAAATGCCTCGAGAAGTGACAAGAGCAAGTTGCAGAGAAGCATGGAACATGGACAGCTTCGTAAGAGAAAAACAGAATGCCTGAAAATATAAAAACTTTTGCTATATTTTAAAGAAGAAATGAAAAATAAACTGGAGACCAGTACAAGTGACTTCCCAATAAGGAGAGCAAGAGACTAGGGCTGGAGACAGAGCAGGGGAGACACCTGATCCTAACACCTGGTTAGAATCAGATCAGCCTTATTTCCTTAGAAAACATGGACTTACTCCTTTTATTTCCTTCTGCTTTGCTCGATGGCTAAAAAAAAAGAGAGCAGGGAATACACACACCACAGAGAATGTGGTATGAGTTAAACTTGGTGACAACATGAATGAGAACACACACGTGTTTGCAAGGCTACATGTAAATATATGCACACATCTGTGATGCCTTTCCATGGCTGTTCTGCTTTTTCTGTCACTAACAACAGCTAAAGAATGTCACATTCCATGTGGCTCCTGACTGTCACAAAATTAACGCACTTAAAGTTAAGGAGGGCTCATGATGAAAAGAAAACCTTTCGGATTTACGAGAAGGTAGGTGTGTCATGTGTGTGGATGTTGCTGTCCGGCCCTGACCTGATTATTTCAGTGCACAGAGGTCTGGCTTCCACTGCCAGTCCCCCCGAACCCAGCGGTGTGTCTTTTTCTGGACACCAGAGTGTCCACTCAGCAGGCTGGGATGCTAGGAAATAAATGCTCCTGGGAGCATCTTTTAACTGGTTACTGATGGAAGTTGGTGGATAAATAACTAGCTCCCTAGGTCCCAGGGCGTGGCCACTCTAAGGAATGGGCTCTCTGCCGCCTCCCAGAGGTCCCCACCAGTACTGAGCCCCAGTTACTCACAGTGGTAACTTGGCTCTTCCCTTTCCTGCTCCTCTGCCAGTGTGTCCCAGAATCTCCCTCCAAAGAAGTTGAATCCTTGCTTCAAGATCTAGTTCAGGGATGGGGCATCCAGATTAAGACAATAGGGTTGGAAAGTTCTGTTAATTAAAAATCTTAGGCAGGAGAAGGATTGATTCTTTCCTTCCTTCCGTCCTTCCTTCCTTTCCTCACTCACACTTTCTCCTCCACCTCCTCTTCCTTCTCCCTTCCTTGTCCTTGTCCCCCTCCTCCATTCTCTCTCTTCCTTCCCTCTTCAAAAAAATTGTTTAAGAGGCTAGTGGGATAGAGATTGAGTATAGGTCAGATACTCCCCAATAGATACACTACCCCAGCTTCACCGTGTAATAGAAAAATCCCAGAATCACTTGTCAGAAGATTGGGACTTACACTCTTGGAAATGTGGCCACAAGCTTCATGTGGCCATTGAGCACTCAAAACATGACTGGTCCAAACCAATATGTAAGTATAAAAGTGTGCAGGATTTGAAGAAAAACATGTGAAAAGTATCATTTGTAATTTTTATATTCACTATAGGTGGAAATGATAACCATGGGGGTGGCTCCCTCACTTAGGGACAACACAGACACAATAAGGGAGAGCAGTAATACCACTCCTCCTAACGTCCAAGCTAAGCTCTACTCCATGAATTTGACCCTTCACTTAATCTCTCGAGCCTCATTTTCTTCACCTGCAAAATGGAGATAAGGGCCATGGCCACATGCTACCCTGGGATCATCAAAGTATGAATGGGCCCCTGCAGGTAGTAGAGGATAGCTAACTGTTGGCTGCATTGATAATGGAGTACTACATGCAGTGAGATTTCATCTCATGTCCGAAGGAGACACTTGATGTTCTAGAAACAGGAAGGCGAAAGCAGGAAAGACCTATCAGAGACACAGACAAATAAAAGTGACTGCAAAGAGATTTCGACAACTCAATGGAAGGAATAAAAGTTCCATCCAAGAACCGCATGCAGGCCACTGGAACACATGTCATCCCACAGAGAGACCATATTGGGTATAACAGTAAACCCCTCTCTTCCATGTCTCTTTTATGCCCTCCTTCAGCACCATTTGTGTCTTTTTTCTTTTTAAAGGTTTTATTTATTATTTTTAGAGAGAGGGGAAAGGAGAGAGGCAGAGAGGGAGAGAGACATCAGTGTATGGTTGCCTTTCACCTGCCTCCAGCTAAGGACCTGGCTGGAGACCTGGCTGGAGACCTGGTTCTGTGCCCTGGCTGGGAACCTAACTAGCAACCTTTGGGTTTGCAGGGTGGTGCCTTATCCACTGAGCCACCAGCCAGGGCCTCATTTGTGTCTTTTCTTGCAGAAAATGCTTTCATCCCACACCAACAGAAATCACTTCACTCTTATACCTAAGAAACTTGTCTCAAAGAGCTCCCAAACTGAGAGAAAGGTAAAAACCAATCACCCTGTGAGGATCAGAAGCAAGAGAGATATAATTGATCTCAAAGATGTGTTACAAGGCGGCATGATGTATGGTTGAGCTGTGTGGCCTTAGGCCAGTTGCTCAGCCCCTTTGGGTCAATGCATTCATTTACATGGGGAAATTCCAATGTTTGCTTGATTGTTGTGAGGATTAAGTGACAAAGTGTGTTAGACTTAGAGTCTGGGTATGGGCTTTACTAACTTTTACTGCCTCCAACCTAGAGTCATTTTTCATTACCAAACAGAATCCCCTCTTCCTAAATAAGTCTAAGACTTTTCTTTAAATTCTCATAATTTTCTTTTACACATTTTCAAAAGTAAAGTAATTTTTGTGTTTAAAAAATTTTTAACTACTATCCTATGGCTACCACAAGACAAACATGTGTGCCTATTTTTTATTTCTGTCTAGTTATTTCCCCTATAAATTTTTATTTTACCAACGGAGGTAATTATAGTGTAGATATATTTTATATGCAATAGTTCCTCATCATCTGAGTATTCATGATATGATGCATTATCCAGGTATCCACTCAGTTATGCATTTAGGGAAGCAAAAGTCATCCTAACATAAAAATATTCACTAATGAACTGACAACTTTACAATGATCTGTTCCAGACAGAAACATTGCTTTGGAGCCCATCAGATCAATGTGTTTGCCAATGCTTATTTCTGATTGTTGATGGTTGTTTGAAATTCAGCAATACAATTGGAAATCACGTGTATCAAATGCAACGTGAAAACTGAAAATCTTTGCAAAAGACAGCAGGATTTCATGCAGTCAATCTAAGTGACCACTTGCAATGCAAAGGATGCTGTTGGCAAGAAATTTGTAAGTTGGTCTAGCTAATAATTGAAAAGTAGAAAATGAGCCATAACAGTGAAAAATGCTTCAAAAGTGAATGAACTGATGAATCAATGAGTTTAAATGCCCTGTGGGAAAACTAATGAAGACCCTGCCTGTGTTCACAAAAATGACCCCTCTGATTGAATCTCAGAAGTCAAAGATGAAATGGAGGTTTCTCCATTGTTCTACTGTACAATTTTGGTAGGAAATTATGCACAAAATATTTATTTAGACTCATTCTCTGTTAATTTAAAGAACAGAGGTTTCCTCTATCACTTTCTCGCTTAATATCCTATTACAACCATCACCTACTTATTACTTATTCCCCTTTATGAACTTTTAAAAATTCTCACCTGAGGATATGTTCTTTGATTTTAGAGAAAAAAGAAGGGAGAGGCAGACATACAGACAGACAGACATCAATTGATTGCTTCCCATATGCACCCTGACCAGGTGTAACCTAGGTATGTGCCCTGACTGATCATCAAACCTGCAACCTTTTAGTGTACAGGATGATGTTCCAACCAACTGAGCCACTCAGCCAGAGCCCTTTTATAAACTTTTAATGATGTTCCCAACTAGATGCTTTTAAAAGTACTAGGGCAATGAGCAATGTTGTGTCTTGAACACAAAGATATTGACCCACAGGTGAAATGATTGAGTCAGATGTGGAATTGCTACATTTGCCTGATCCTTAATACATACTTCAAGTGTCTTTCCAAATTGCCTGCAAAAATGGACTCTGCCATCAAAATATCTGAAGAAGCTCTGGCTGGTGGCTCAGTGGATAAGCACTGGCCTGCAAACCCAAAGGTTACATAACCAGGTTGCAAGCCAGGTCTCCAGCCAGGTCCCCAGCTGAAGGCAGGTGAAAGGCAACCATACATTGATGTTTCTCTCCCCTTCTTCCTCCCTCCCTGCCCTTCTCTCTAAAAATAATGAACAAAATCTTTTTTAAAAAATCTGAAGAGCTATTTCTGGAATTTATATATTACATATGTTTATTGAGCACATACTACATGCTAGGAGCTGTTTGAGGCAACCCAGGACACAGCCCAGAACAACACAGCTTCAAATCCTTGCCCTCACAGAGCTGACACTCTAACTAAGAAAAAACAGACAATAAAGCAATAATTATTTAATATTACAGTCATGGTGTAGAACCATAAAGTAGGGCATGAGGGTAAAACTGAGGGGGAAACCTCCTTGGTAAGGTAATATTCAAGCAGAAACTGGAAGGAAGAAAAGAAGGAAGGAAGGAAGGAAGGAAGGAAGGGAGGAAGGAAGGAAGGGAGGAAGGAAGGAAGGCATCAAAAATATGTGGAAAGAGCATTCCAGGCTATGCAAGTGCAAAGGCCCTGAGGTGGGCACATGCTTGGTTTGTACAGGTAAATAGGTGAAGATAAATCATGCAAGGCCTTGTGGATTACAGCGAGAACTTCTGCCTTTATTCTGAGTAAGGTGGAAGCCATGAGGGGTTTCTGAGCAGAGGGGGGACATGACCTGACTCAGGTGTTTGCATCTTCCCCTGGCCACGGGTACAGAGGAGAAGAAAGCATAAGATCGGAGACTCGGGAAGAGGCAACTGCACTGGTCCAGATGGGGAATGATGGGGGCTGTCACCAGGTGGGTGTCAGGGAGGATTATTTCTGCATATCTTCTGAAGGTGAAACAGATAGGTATTTCTTACAGATTGGATCTGGGGGATGAGTGAAGGTGAGGAGTCAACGATGCCTTAGGGATTTTGATGTGAGTAGCCTAAGGACAGAGCTGCCATCAGCTGAGATGGAAAAGACTGAGGGAGGGGGTGTGTTGGTAAGGATGACAGTCTACATTTACCACATCCCCCTTGAATTACAAAATCACCCCACAGCAGCATTCATAAAGAATGAAAATGCAAACATCTATTAATAATTATTTGCAAATGTTGCATATTAGGTAGTTTAGATAAACTCTGCTCTCTGGGAATTCTGCCAGCAAAAATTCCGAACTAAGCTTCTACAGCTATCAAAGCCAATAAAATGCCATCAGAGAGGAGATGGAAAACAGCAAAGGCTCTGCCTCGTGTAAGAATCTATTTAACCTTATCATTTCTTCATCCACCTCTGTAAGACCATGGATCATCTGAATATGATGATAGACACAATGGAGCTGAAGAAGGATTGGAGGGGGAAAATACAAGACGTGTAGCGGGTGGGAGATTTGGCAATTGAAGGAGAGACTGAATGAGGGCACCTCAATCCAGGAGAAGATTAAACCTAATTATCTCCCCCTACTGGAGGCCCTATTCTTTTTCTCTCTTCTCTCCCCACCTCTGCCAGCATTGGATTAGAGTCCTCTTCTCTACTTCCACTGTTTGCAATGACCTTTATCTTAGTAATTGTCCTGAGAAAAACATACTCTCAAAATCACCTGGACTCATGTTGTGAAATCTTTTCTGCACAAAGTCAAGAACCCACACACTCCAGACTGTGCCAGGGCAGACCTGCCTCAGTCCTGGTCCCTTTCTGATGACAGTCCCGCTGTATTCCAGCTTATTTATTTATTCATCTAACAAACAATCATTAAGTTCCAGGCACTATACCAGACACCTGAGATAGAGTGTTTCCAAAACAGCCATTTACTCACCCGTTAATTACTCATTATTTTCAGCAATAAAACAGAACTATATTTCCTAGGCTCCTTTGCAAGGAGTATAGCCATATAAGCAATTTTGATGAGTGAAACATAAGGGCACGGATCTCAAATGAGCTTTGTCCTTTGAACTCCCTCCTGCCTGACATGCAGACGTGATGGCTGGGACTGCATAAGACTAGCCATAAGGGAAAGACCAAGAAGACCTTGGCTATGACATCCTTGGGCCACTGTAGCATTTTATTTTCTATACAGCCAAATATATTTCATGAATGACGCATACAGGGAGACTGAATAAGCTGCTTTTACCTGACCGTTTCTCTGCACACAACAACTTGAGTGCAAAAACCAGTTTTATTTAGCTATGTAAGTCCTCAAGCAATGTCAAATGAACCTACAAAGGAGTTGCCATACGACTATTAGCTGATTTCTCATAAGAAACTTTGCAGGCCCTGGCTGGTAGCACAGTGGATAAGGTGCCGACCTGCGAACCCAAAGGTCGCTGGTTCGATTCCCAGCCAGGGCACATAACCAGGTTGCAAGCCAGGTCTCTAGCCAGGTCCGTAGCTGGAGGCAGGTGAAAGGCAACCATACATTGATGTTTCCCTCCCTTTCTGCCTCTCCCTTTCCCTCTCTCTCAAAAATAATAAATAAAATCTTTAAAAAAAAAAAAAGAAAGAAACTTTGCAAGCAAGAAGAGACTGGCAAGAAGTATTCAAAGCAATGAAAAGCAAAGACCTACAACCAGGATTACTCTACCCAGCAAAGCTATCATTCAGAATGGAAGGGCAGATAAAGTGCTGCCCAGACAAGGTAAAGCTAAAGGAGTTCGTCATCATCGAGCCATTATTATACGAAATGTTAAATGGAACTATATAAGAAAAAGAAGATCAAAACCATGAGAATTAAAATGACAACAAACTCACAACTATAAACAACTGAATCTAAAAAACAAAAACAACAAAAACAACTAAGCAAACCAGAATAGGAACAGAATCATAGGTATAGGGGTCATTTACAGAGTTATCAGATAAGAGGGGAAAAACGGAGAAATGGGGAAATCGTGCAGGGACTAAGAAGAATAACTGGTCAGTACAAGATAGACTAGGAAGTTAAGAATAATCGAGGAAAGGTGAAGCCAAAGAACAGGCATGACTCATGGACATGAATGAACTAAGAGGGATTGCTGGAGAGAAGGGAGGTACCAGATGGAGGGGGGCAAAGGGAAAAAACTTGGACAACTGTAACAGCAAAATCAATAAAATAAACTCCAAAAAGAAAGAAAAGTCAAATGAATTAATGAATGAAAGAGGTAGCTCTATTTTTACAATTAAAAACCAGCAGGCCTGGCTCAATGGATAAGGGCGGGCATACGAACCCAAAGGTCGTTGTTTGGATTCCCAGCCAGGGCACATAACCAGGTTGCAAGCCAGGTCTCCAGCCTGGTCTGTAGCTGGAGGCAAGTGAAAGGCAACCACACACTGATGTTTCTCTTCTTCTCTGCCCCTCTCCCTTCCCCTCTCTGGAAATAATAAAAATAAAATCTTTTAAAAATAAATAAACAAA